>PVJI01028272.1:0-16704 GCA_004026765.1 Micronycteris hirsuta
AAAAAAATTATAAGGAGTAGTCAATAAAACATTTATTTTTTATTTTTTATTGTTGTTCAAGTACAGTTGTCTCCATTTTCCCCCACCCCTCTCCCCCACCACAGCCATTCCCACCTCACACCATTTACAAACTATTTAGTTCCATGTAAATTTAGAAAGTAGCCTGACTGGTGTAGCTCAGTAGATTGAGCACAGGCTGTGAACCAAGTGGTCACTGGTTTGATTCCCAGTCAGGGCACATGCCTGGGTTGTGAACCAGGTCCTTAGTGAGGGGCCATGTGGGGGTCAACCACACACTGATATTTCTCTCCCTCTCTTCTCCCTCCCTCTCCTCTCTCTAAAAATAAATAAATAAAGTCTCTAAATAAATAAAATAAATTTAGAAAGCTGGAGGATATTTTAAAAAGGCCTATTTGGGTACTAACGAGGTTATGGTCTAAAAAAGACAGATAGAACAACCATACATTATAGAACAAATGAAAAACTAAGCAACGGAGACAATAAACATAGGTAAATACTGCAAATTTGAATACATTGCTTATAAGAGGACCAATAAATTGGCCTGAGCCACGTAAGTTTGTAGAGCAAATTTGGAATTTAAAGGATGATTATCAGTTGGGAGCTCAGAATAACCATCTTTTCTGTCCCCATCAGACCTAAAACATTAAAGTTTCCTCCAAGTTTTCTGGGGTCTTTTGTGAACCTGAACAATACCTCTGAAGAATCCACAGTGCTTCCAAGGGAGCAATGAATCTCTCAGACACAGTCTACTATAGCTCCTTCTACAGTGGGCAGGGTTGGGATAAATGACTGCAGTAAGGGAAGAGTCTGCCCTTTGGGCTCTCTGAGACAGACCAACCAGTTCAGTGAGAGCCGAAGCATATTACTATGGTTAATAATGGGGCTATACATTCATCCAGGCAGTGGTTTGACTTCTGTGTCTCCCACTCACTGGAAAGATCATTGGGGACAATTTATTTAAGCCCCATGAACTCTCATCTGTAAGAGGACCTACTCACAAGAATTTTGTGAGGATTAAATGAACTGATTTATGTGAATGGTTTTCACAGATTCGGACACAATAAAGGGAGTGACTGCCATTTTTATTTCTCATATTAGATATAATCATATATATATGTATATCTTTTACATGGGTTTCTTGAATAGATTGTTTCATATCTGCCATTGTTGCTTCAAATATTTGCATGGATGTTCATAACCATTGATTGTATCACAATGGGCAATATACCTTATAAATTAGTAGAATATTAAGAAAATCAAAGAATATGCACTGCAGGCAGCCAAAACTAGTAAGTTAATAAAAAAAAGAATATGAGATACTGAGATGATTAAAGACAGCAAATATTACTTACACACAAAAAATATAAATGAATCAAATAAACCCACTTGAAGTCAAATATTCTCAGATTGTATAAAAAATTCACAATCCAACAACATATATTTTAGCAGAGACATATTAAAAACAACCTATGAATATAAAAATTATTTGGCAATATTAAAATCAGAAGAAATAAAATTAAAAGTGGAATATACTTCATTTGTTAAAACATATGAAACTCAAAACTTTAAAAACTGTTATTAATATACATATAAATACCAAGAGACTTTTAACAAACTTCATTGTTTCAAAATTTACCATGTAGAAATAAAATATTGTTACAGCTAATATGAGAAATGTAAAGTCTATACAGAAAAAGTCCAGCCATTGTTCATATGATGAGAATGGTTTGCACAACATTGATTTAACCTGGCACCCAAGGAGAGTGGGCAGAACGTGCATGTATGAACAATGATGACTTCACTGAGCTAGTCAGTGGGGGTGGTAGATGCTGTTGATGTGTACTGTGTGGCCATTCCATGCAAAATGAGCGAGAAGAACAATGAATCTGCATTACATTTTGCATTAAGCTTGAATATTGTGGTGTGGAAGCCATTCAGATGATTCAAAAGCTTTTGGGGATCATGCAATGAATGCAGCACAAACAAAAGTGTGTCACAAACACTTCAAAGATGGTCAAGAATCTGTTGAAAGTGATCCACATTCCAGAAGTCCTGCAACAAGCAGAACACCTGAGAATGTTGATAGTACATGGGTTGAAATTAACAAAGATCAGCAACTGACAGTGTGAGAACTAGAAGCAGATCTCGGGATTGCAAAAACTACTGTGTCCAAGATTTTGACACAAGATCTTGACACGAAGCACGTCATGGCAAAATTTGTTTTGTGGCTTCCACTACCAAAGCATAAGGAACATCATGCTGCAGTTGCTAATGAATTGATTCGAACCACTACCAATGAACCAAATTTCCTCAAAAGTTCATAACTGGAGATGAATTGTGGGTTCTGTGGCTATGATCTGGAAATGAAGACCCAGTCATCCCAATGGAAGTCACCTGGTTCCCTGCGCCTAAAGAAAGCATGGCAAAGTCAGAGCAAGATCAAGACCAGGTTAACTGTGTATTTTGATTAGGAAGGTGTTGTCCATCACAAGTATGTTCCTCCAGGCCAAACAACTAATAAGGAGTACTACCTCAATGTTCTTCATCTGTTGAGACATACAAGAGAATGGAAATGACTGCAGCTATGGATAACTGGTAATTGGCAGCTTTATCATGACAATGTGCACACTCATGTGTCATGTTTCATGCAGAGATTTTTTTGCAAAACATCAAATCCAGGTGACTCAGCCCTCCTACAACCCGGATTTGGTGCTCTGCAACTTCTGGCTTTTTCCAAAACTAAAATCACCTTTGAAAGGGAAGATACTTCAGACCATTGATGAGATTTAGGAAAATACAGTGCAGGCAGCTGATGGCAATTGTGATAATTGTGTGAGGTCCCAAGGTGCCTACTTTGAAGGGGACTGAGGTGTCACTGACCTATGTACTCTGTTTCTTGCATCTTGTATCTTCTTCAATAATTGTCTCTATTTTTCATATTACATGACTGATTACTGTCTAGACAGACCTCATATATATGTATGGTGATATCTAATTTGAGAAATACAATTGGTAGTGTGTTTATTTACAGGTATGCAAACTTTTTCTGTAAGAAGCCAAATAACAAATATTTCAAATTTTGCATTCCATGTATGATCTCTACTGCATATTCTTCTCTGTGTGTCTGTGTATGTGTATATGTGTATTTTAACAATCTTTTAAAAATATAAAAGCCATAATTAACTCAAAGACCATACAAAAACAGGCCATAGTTTACTGACTCTTGAATTAAATTTATAATCTATGAAAGTATTTATATATCTGATATTATATTTAAATAATTACTATTACACATATTCATTACAATGCAGGTATAATTTCCTTCCAACTCTTTTTTTTCAAGAGCACATGGAACATTTAAAAAATTGACTAAATATACTAGACAAAAACTCATAAATTTCCTGAACTGAGTAGTCTGGGGATTTCTAGTGGTCTGCAAGATCCTTTAGGGGATCCTTGAGGCTCAGTCTATTTAATGAATAACACACAAGTGTTTTGTTTTGGGTTTTTTTTTGTTTGTTTTCTTTTTTGCCTTTTCACTCTCAATCTCTCATGTGAACATAGTAAAGTTTTCCAAAAGCTTCATGATATCTCATGATAATCCAGCTGTTTTCTATTGAGCCAGATATTAAAGAGATTTGTAAAAATGTAAAACAATGATAGTTTTCTTTCACTTTTTTGTTTTGAAAAACAATTGTTTTCCATCAAAATATGTTGTGTGTAATATGATACAGTTGGCAGTTTAAGATGGCAGCAGATCAAAGCTACACTTACCTCCTTCCAGGACAAAACTGAAATTACAACTAAAATACAGAACAATCATCCTGAATATCCAACTGAAGGCTGGCTGAAGAGAAGTCTTATAACCAAGGATCTACAGAAGAAGCCACATCAAGACTGGTATGAAGTGTAGGGATGCAGGAAGGGCTGGCCTGCTCCCATGGGTGGTGGCTGAGGTTCCAGAGGGATATGTCACCTATAGGGAGTTCCCCCTGATAAATGTGGGTCTCATATTGGGCTCCCCAGCCCAAACATTTAGGTGAAATGGAAAGAGGTACCCACATGATGTCTGGATGCTAAGAGCAGCAGAGTTACTGTCCATCAGGGAGAGACAGCTAGAGACACAGGCAACCTCTTAAGAGGCCAATGCAGAAAATCTCTTTCACAGTCACTCACCCTGGGATCTGGTGGAGAGAGGGTTGAGCAGACTAGAAATTTAAAGGAAGAGACTGGATTTTCTGACTCTGGGGAAAGAGGTGAGGGACAACCGCCAGGACCACCTGTGCTGAGTCACTCTACTACACCCAAAATGCCATCTTCCTTGTGTGAAACATGCCCCTCTATAGGGGCATCAGCCTAGGGAAATGCAATGGCCCCACCTCTGAAATTTCTGTGGCCCCACCTTGTAGAGCTTCCACACTGCTAAGAAGTATAGAGACTTTATGTGTACAGATCTGGGCAGACCCAAGTGGTGTGACTGAGTTATGTGGATTAGGGGCAGGGGTCATTGCTCACATTTTCCTGCAATTCTAACTGGTGCCTTCCTCTCACTAGACCAATTCTCCAAGCTCCTGGTGGCCTCACTCTCTTGACATTTTGTGGCTCCACTCTACTAAATTTTGGGCAGAATCCAGGACTGTCAGAGTTGTGTTGTGTGACCCTGGAGCAGGGGCATCACCCCCCAAATTCTTCCAAATCTGACCAACACCTCTCAATCTCTTAACTCCCAGTAAACCCATCATGTAGACATCAGGCTCCTGGCAGAATATGGGACAGTCTAAGTTGTGTGGATGTAGGATGGGGGGAATTTTTTTCTCACTTTTCTGACCAGTGCCAAGATTTCCTTCTCACTGCCAAATATTGGTGACTTTAGGCCTGATAAACTCTCCTGACCTCACCCTGACAACTTCCTAAGAACCCACCTTACCACAAAGATGTACAAGAACCCAATGGGTGGTAGCTAAACTTGTTTTTTTTTTTTATGTTTTTGATATTTTTTCTTTCTCTTAACTTTTTTTATTGTTGTTCAAGTAGTTTTCCGCCTTTCCCCCGCAACCATCTCCACCACCCTAGCTGTCCCTCCCTCCCTCCCTCCCCTGTTTCCAACCCCCCTTGTTATTTTCCATGTGTCCTTTATATTTGTTCAGACAAACCCTTCATTTTTTCCCCTATAATCCCCTCCCCTCTCCCCTCTGGTCACTGTCAGCCTATTCTCAATTTCAGTGTCTTTGGTTATATTTTGCTTGCTTATTTATTTTGTTGATTACACTCCCATTAAAGGTGAGATTATATGGTATTTGTCTTTCACTTCCTGCCTTATTTCACTTATCAAAGGTTCTCCAGTTCCATCCATGCTCTCACAAAGGGTAGGTGCTCCTTCTTTCTTTCTGCTGCATAGAGTTCCATTGTGTAAATGTACCTTTGTTTTTTGATCCATTCATTTACTTATGGGCACTTAGGTTACTTCCAGCACTTGGCTATTGTAAATTGTGCTGCTATGAATATTGGGGTCCATAGGTTCTTTTGGATTGGTGTTTCAGGGTTCTTAGGATATAATCATAGCAATGGAATTTTCTGAGGAAATTCCATACTGTTTTCCATAGTGGTTTCATCAGTCTGCAATCCCAGCAACAATGCATTAGGGTTTCCTTTTCTCCACAATCTCTCCAACACTTGTTGTTTGTTGCTTTGTTTATGATGGCCATTCTCAATGGTGTGCAGTGGTATATCATCATGGTTTTAATTTGTACCTCTGCAATAGCTACAGATACTTCAGAATCTTTTCATATGTCTCTAGATGCTCTGTATATCCTGCTTGGAGAAGTGTCTGTTTAAGTCCTTTGCCTGTTTTTTAACTGTGTTGCTTGTCTTCCTGGAGTGGAGTCATGTGAGATCTTTATATATTTTGGAGATCAAACCCTTGCCTGAGGTATCATTAGCAAATATGTTTTTCGATATGGTTGGTTCTCTTTTCATTTTAATGCTGTTTTCTTTAGCCATGCAGAGCATTTTATTTTGATGAGATCCCATTTGTTTATTCCTTCCTTTATGTTCCTTGCTCTAGGGGATATATCAGTGAAAATATTGCTGCATGGAATATATCTGAGATTTTCCTGCCTATGTTCTCCTCTAGGACTTTTATGGTGTCACAACTTAATTTAAGTCTTTTATCCACCTTGAATTTATATTTGTGTATGGTGTAAGATGGTGGTCTAGGTTCATTTTTATTTTTTGTATGTAGCTGTCCTGCTCTCCCAACACCAACTGTTGAGGAGGTTATGTTTGCTCCATTTTATGCTGCTGCCTCCTTTGTAGAATATTAACTGACCATAGAGACTTGGGTTTATCTCTGGACTCCCTATTCCGTTCCATTGGTCTATGTGTCTGCTCTTATGCCAGTACCAGGCTGTTTTGATAACAGTGGCCCTGTAATACAGTTTGATCTCAGGTATTGTGATGCCTCCTACTTAAAATTGCTTAAAATTGCTCTTATTTCTTAAAATTGCTTCAGCTATTCAGGATTGTTTATGGTTCAATAAAAATTTTTGAAGTGTTTGTTCCATATGCCATTGGTACTTTAATACAGATTGTTTTGAATCTGTAAGTTGCTTTGGGTAGTGTGGACTTTTTGATGATGTTAATTCTCCTGATCCATGAACACGATATATGATTCCATTTATTTGTGATTCCTTAATTTCTTTCTTCAGCGTCGTGTAGTTTTCTGAGTACAGGTCTTGGTTAGATTTATTCCTAGGTATGTTATTTTTCCTGTTGCTATATTAAATGAAATTTTTTTCCTGATTTCTGCTTCTGATATTTCATTGTTGGAGTACAGAAGTGCCTTTGATTTCTGAATATTGACTTTGTATTTGGCCGTTTTGCCAAATTCATTTATTAGGTTCAGCAGTTTTTTGTGGAGTCTATAGGATTTTCTATGTACACTATCGTGTCATCTACAAACAATGACAGTTTTGTGTCCTCATTTCCAATTTAGATGTCTTTTATTTCCTTTTCTTGACTGATTCCTGTGGCTAGCACTTCCAATACTATGTTGAATAGAAGTGGTGAAAGTGGACAACCTTGTCTTGTTCCTGATCTTAGTGGGAAAGATTTTAGTTTTTGCCCATTGAGTATGGTGTTGGCTGTAAATCTCTCATATATGACCTTTGTTATGTTGAGGAATGCTCCCTCTATTCCCACTTTGCTAAGTGTCTTTATCATAAATGGGTGCTGTACCTTATCAAATGCTTTTACTGCATCTATTGATATGATCATGTGATATTTTTCTTTGCTTGTGTTTATGTGATGTATTATGTTTATTGATTTGCGGATATTGTACCATCCTTGCATCCCTGGGATGAATCCCACTTGGTCACGGTGTATGATATTTTTAATGTATTATTGGATACAATTTGCCAATATTTTGTTGAGGATTTTAGTGTCTATGTTCATAAGCAATATTGGCCTGAAGTTTTCTTTCTTTGTTGTGTCTTTTTCTGTCTTTGGGATTAGGATGATGCTGGCTTCATAAAAAGAGTTTGGGAGTCTTCCATCACTTTGGATTTTTTGGAATAGTCTCATAAGGATAGGAGTTAGTTCTTCCTTAAATGCTTCGTAGAATTCTCCTGTGAAACCATCTGGTCTAGGGCTTTTGTGTTTCAAGAGATTTTTGATTACTGCTTCAATTTTGTCTGCTGTTATTCGTCTGTTCAGGCTTTGTGCTTCTTGTTCATTCAGTTTGGGAAGATTATATTTTTCTAGAAATTGTCCATTTCACCTCGGTTTTCAAATTTCTTAGCATGTAGTTCTTCATAGTAATTTCTAACAATCTTTTGTATTTCTGTGATATCCGTTGTAATCTCTCCTCTTTCATTTCTGATTGTGTTTATTTGGGTTCTCTCTTTTTTTTTTCCTTTTTTTCTTTTTTTTAATAATTACTTTATTGTTGTTCAGTTACAATTATTTACATTTCCCCTTCCCTCCTCCCTTATCTTCGAACTCCACCTCCCTCCCCAGCCTCCCTCCTCCCCCTTAGTTCTATCCATGTGTCCTCTACCATGATTCCTGAAAACCCTTCTCCGCATTGTCCCCTCCCCCCTCCCCCCTGGCTATTGTTAGACTGTTCCTAAATTCAATGTCTCTGGTTATGTTCTGCTTGCTTTCTGCTTTTGTTGATTATGATCCAGTTAAAGGTGAGATCATATGGTATTTGTCCCTCACTGCCTGGCTTACTTCACTTAGCATAATGTTCTCCAGTTCCATCCATGCTGTTGCAAAGGGTATAAGCTCCTTCTTCCATTCTGCTGCATATTATTTCATTGTGTAGATGTACCATGGTTTTTTGATCCATTCATTTGTAGATGGGCACTTAAGTGGTTTCCAGCACTTGGCTATTGTGAATAGTGCTGCTATGAACATTGGAGTGCATAGGTTCTTTTGAACTGGTTTTTCAGGATTCTTAGGGTATAATCCCAGTAGTGGAATTGCTGGGTCGAAAGGCAGTTCCATTTTCATTTTTCTGAGGAAGTTCCGTACTATTTTCCACAATGGCTGCACCAGTCTGCATTCCCACCAACAGTGCAGTAGGGTTCCCTTTTCTCCACATCCCCTACAACAGTTATCTGTTGCTGTGTTGATGATGGCCATTCTGATTGGTGTGAGGTGGTATCTCATTGTGGTTTTAATTTGCATCTCTCTCCTGGCTAATGATGTTGAGCATCTTTTCATATGATTCTGGGCCCTCTGTATGTCCTTTTTCAAGAAGTGTCTGTTCATGTCTTTTACCCAATTTTTTAGTTGGGTTTTTTGCCTTCCTGGAGTGGAGTCGTATGAGTTCTTTATATATTTTGGAGATCAGACCCTTGTCTGAGGTATCATTAGCAAATATGTTTTCCTATACGGTTGGTTCTCTTTTTATTTTAATACTATTTTCTTTAGCTCCACAGAAGCTCTTTATTTTGATAAGGTCCCATTTGTTAATTCTTTCCTTTATATCCCTAGCTCTAGGGGACATATCATTGAAGATGTTGCTGTGTGGAATATCTGAGATTTTCCTACCGATGTTTTCCTCTAGAATTTTTATGGTGTCACGACTTACATTTAAGTCTTTTATCCACCTTGAATTTATTTTTGTGTAGGGTGTAAGTTGGTGCTCTAGTTTCATTTTTTTGCAGATAGCCATCCAGATTTCCCAACACCATTTTTTGAGAGGCTATTTTTATTCCATTTTATGCTTCTGCCCCCTTTGTCAAAGATTAATTGCCTGAAGAGACTTGGGTTTATTTCTGAACTCTCTATTCTGTTCCATTGTTCTATCTGTCTGTTTTTATGCCAGTACCAAGCTGTTTTGATTACAGTGGCCTTGTAATATAGTTTGATATCAGGAATTGTGATCCCTCCTGCTTTGCTCTTCTTTCTCAAATTTGCAGCTGATATTCAGGGTCGTTTATGGTTCCATATAAATTTTTGAAGTGTTTGTTTTATATCCATGAAATATGCCATTGGTACTTTGATAGGGATTGCATTGAATCTACAAATTGCTTTGGGTAGGATGGACATTTTGATGATGTTGATTCTTCCAATCCATGAGCATGGTATATGTTTCCATTTGTTTGTGTCTTCCATGATTTCTCTCTTCAGTGTTGTGTAGTTTTCTGAGTACAGGTCTTTTACCTCCTTGGTTAGGTTTATTCCCAGGTATTTTTGTTGTTGTTGTTGTTGCTATATCAAATGGGATTTTTTTCCTGATTTCTGTTGCTGCTGTTTCACTGTTGGTATACAAAAATGCCTTTGATTTCTGGATATTGACTTTATATCCTGCTGTTTTTCCAAATTCAATTATTAGATCGAGTAGTTTTTTGGCAGAGTCTATAGGATTTTCTAAGTATACTGCCATGTCGTCTGCAAACAACAACAGTTTTGTTTTCTCCTTTCCAATTTGGATGCCATTTATTTCCTTTTCTTGTCTGATTACTGTGGCTAAAACTTCCAGAACTATGTTGAATAGAAGTGGTGATAGTGGGCAACCTTGTCTTGTTCCTGATCTTAGTGGGAAAGATTTTAGTTTTTGTCCATTGAGTGTAATGTTGGCTGTAGGTTTCTCATATATGGCCTTTATTATGTTGAGAAATGCTCCTTCTATTCCCACTTTGCTAAGTGTCTTTATCATAAATGGATGCTGTACCTTATCAAATGCTTTTTCTGCATCTATTGATATGATCATGTGATTTTTGTCTTTGCTTTGGTTTATGTGATGCATTACGTTTATTGTTTTGGAATGTTGTACCATTCTTGCATCCCTGGGATGAAACCCATTTGGTCATGGTGAATGATCTCTTTGATGTATTGCTAGATGCGGTTTGCTAGTATTTTGTTGAGGATTTTTGCATCAATGTTGATCAGTGATATTGGCCTGAAGTTTTCTTTCTGTGTTGTGTCTTTTTCTGGTTTTGGGATTAGGATGATGCTGGCTTCATAAAAAGAGTTTGGGAATCTTCCATCATTTTGGATTTTTTGGTAGAGTCTGTGAAGGATAGGTGTTAGTTCTTCCTTAAATGCTTTGTAGAATTCTCCTGTGACACCATCTGGTCCAGGGCTTTTGTGTGTTGGAAGCTTTTTTATTACTGCTTTAATTTCATCTGCTGTTATTGGTCGTTTCAGGCTTTCTGTTTCTTCCTTTATGCATTTTGGAAAATTATATTTTCTAATAATTTTTCCATTTCTCCTAGGTTTTCATATTTCTTGGCATACAGTTCTTCATAGTAGTGTCTTATAATCCTTTATATTTCTGTGGCATCAGTTGTAATATCTCCTCTTTCATTTCTGATCGAGTTTATTTGAGTCCTCTTTCTTTTTTTCTTGATGAGCCTGCTTGAAGGCTTGTCGTTTTTGTTTATCTCTTCAAAGAAACAGCTCCTGGATTCATTGATCCTTAGAATTGTCGTTTTAGTCTCTAAGTCATTTAATTCTGATCTGATCTTGGTTACTTCCTTCCTTCTACTTGCTCTGGGTTGTCTTTGCTGTTGTTCCTCGAGTTCTTGTAGGCGGAGGGTTAGGTTGTTAGTGTAAACTGTTTCTGTTTTTTTTTTTTTTTTTTGTTTGTTTGTTTTTTTTATGTAGGCCTGGATCGCTATGAACTTCCCTTTCAGGACTGCCTTCGCTGTGTCCCATAAGTTTTGGGTTGTTGTCAGTTCATTTTCATTTGTTTCAAGGAACTTTTTGATTTCTTCCCTAATCTCATTCTTGACCCATTCATTGTTTAATAGCATGCTATTCAGTCTCCATGATTTTGAGTGTTTGGGGGTTTTTTCCTTTGGGTTGGTTTCTAATTTCAGACCCTTGTGGTCAGAGAAAATACTTGATATGATTTCAATTTTCTTGAATTTGTTGAGCCTTGTTTTGTGTCCTATCATATGGTCTATTTTTGAAAATGTTCCATGTGCATTTGAAAAGAATGTGTATTTAGCTTCTTTGGGATGAAGGGCCCTATATATATCAGTTAAATTCATTTCTTCTAAGGCATTGTTCAATGCAGCAATGTCTTTGCTGATATTTTGTTTGGAGGATCTGTCCATTTTTGACAGTGGGGTATTGAAGTCCCCTACTATAATTATGTTGCTATCAACACCTTTCTTGCAGTCCTCCAAGAATTTCTTTATGTATTTGGGTGCTTCTGTGTTGGTGTGTATATATTTACAATGTTAATGTCTTCTTTGTGGATTCTTCCCTTGATTATTATAAAGTGTCCTCTGGGTCTCTCTTTATGGCCCGTTTTTTGAAGTCTATTTTGTCTGATATGAGTATTGCTACCCCAGCTCTTTTTTCTTGTTCGTTTGCTTGGAAAACTTGTTTCTAGCCCTTCACTTTCAGTCTGTGTAAGTCTTTTGTCCTGAGGTTGGTCTCTTGTAGGCAACATATGTGTGGGTCTTGCTTTCTTATTCATTCCGCTATTCTATGTCTTTTAATTGCAGCATTTAATCCATTTACATTTAATGTTATTATTGATAGGTACTTTTTCATTGCCATTTTTTTGTACCTGTGTTCCTCACTCTCTCTCTTTCTCTTCCTTTCCTTAAATCAGTCCCTTTAGCATCTCCTGCAGAGTTGGTTTGTGGTGGTGTATTCTTTTAGACTTCTTTTGTCTGGAAAGCTCCTTATTTGGCCATCTATCTTAATTGAGAGCCTTGCTGGGTAGAGTAGTCTTGGTTGCAGGCCTCTGGTTCTCATTACTTGGAATATTTCTAGCCATTTTCTTCTGGCTCTTGGAATTTTCCATGGAGAAGTCCGCTGTTGACCTATCAGGGCTTTCTTGTATGTTACTTCCTTTTTCTGCCTGGTTAACGTTAAGATTCTGTCTTTGTCTTGGAATTTTGCCATTTTAATGATGATGTGTCTTGAAGTGGGCCTGTTAGGGTTCCTTTTGATTGGGACACTCTGTATTTCCTGGATTTGTGTGGCTTTTTCTCTCATCAGATTAGGGAAGTTTTTCAAACAGGTTTTCTGTCCCTTGCTGCTGTTCCTCTCCGTCTGGTATCCCTATTATATGAATATTATTACGTTTCATGTTGTCCTGCATTTCCCTTAATACCTCTTCATTCTTTCTGAGCCTCTTTTCCTGTTCTTGCTCTTTTGGGGTGTTTTTTTCAACCTTGTCCTCCAGCTCACTGATCCAATCCTCTGCCTCCTCGAGCCTGCTTTTGATTCCTTCTATTGTGTTCTTCAATTCAGATATTGTATTCTTCATTTCCTCTTGGCCCTTGTCAATAGTTTCTATTTCCTTTTTCATGTTGACATAGTTTGCCGTGAGTTTATTACAGTTTCTCTGTAGTTTCTGGCAATTTTCTGTGAGTTCATCAAGCTTCTCGAGTTTCTTGAGCTTCCTGATCACATATGCTTTGAACTCAGTATCTGATATTTGGCTTGCCTCTGTTTCATTTATCATTCTTTCTGGGGCTTCCACCTTTCCTTTCATTTGGGGATTGTTTCTTAGTCTTCCCATTGTTTGTGGGATTCTTCTTGCTAGCCTCTGATTCTTAAATTGATCTGTCAAGTTCTCTGGAGCAGCGAAGTTAATATGTGTCACTGTCTCTGTTTTTTGGGCTGACTCTTGTCTGGGTCCCACTCTATTCTCTTCTCAAATCCAGGTTTTAATGTCTCACCTGTGGATAAAGAAGAGAAGGGGATGGAGAAAAGGACGGAAAAGAAAGCAAAAAAGGAAAATGTAAGATAAGGAAAAAATAATACTAAAATAACATAAAATTAAAAAATAGTAAAAAATAAGAAATAAAAAGAAGAAAAAACTAGGAATACTAAATGAAGGGAAGGTAGAAGGAGTTAAAAAATATAGAAGGACAGATAGGAAGAAGGGTGGGGAGAAACAAACAAAGAAACAAAGAGAAAACAAAAGAAAGAAAGTAAAAAAAAAAAAAAGGACTTCTGTTGGCTGTCTTTAACAGTGTCAGGTCAGGGCTGCTCCTCAGGTCCTTCTGTCTGGGACAGGCTGGGAAGATATCAGGTTTCCTTATCTTTCTTCCTGAGCTGCACTCTTAGCTGCTGTCCTGCCTCAGGCTGAGTTGCTAGGAATTCGCAGCACCTCTTCTGGTCTGCCTGACTTCCACACTGAGTCAGAGTTTGTGAGGTCTGTGTCTCCCCTCAGTGGGACTCAATGGTGCTCTTCTGTTTTTCTCCCATGAAGGGAGTCTGCACTGCAGGTCTCCGATCACAGTTGCTGGGTTGTGTCTCAGGCCCTCCAGGAATGAGCTCCATGCCCCTGTATTCGTTGACTGCTTTTGTCTCTGGATTCCGTGCCTGCAAGCCGCCGGCCTGGGCGCCTGGTCGGGCACAACCCCCAGCCGCCCCTTACTGGCTTCGCAGGGTGCGCTCCGGGTCCCAGGTCTCCCGTTCATTTCAATCTCCAATTCCTCCTGCTGGGATCACCAGCCTCTGCAGACCAGTCCCCATGTACGCACGGACCTCGGGCCTGCTGGGGACCGAGCCTCTCCCAACAGACGCGGGCGCATGCTTTGGCTACTCACACACCCCAATCCAGCTCCCTCCCATGGATCCTGGAACAGACCAGGAAGCTGCTGCCACTGGATCCGCAGACCTCCTGGCTCCCCACGAGTCCCGTGGGACCCCTTCGCTCTGAAGCAGACTCCCTACCGTCTGATCTTTCAGTTTTATGTGCAATCCTGGTCGCCAATCTTCCCCCACACTGGAATACAGCTGGGCAATCGCTCTGCTCCTCAGAAAATCAGCCAGATATCCCACCAGTGGGCCGGAGGAAGCCGATCCTGCTCCCTCCTACTCTGCTGCCATCTTTTTTCCCCTTTTTCCTTTTTTTCTTGATGAGCCTGATTAAAGGCTTGTTGATTTTGCTTATCTTTTCAAAGAACCAGCTCCTGGATTTATTGATCCTTAGAATTGTACCTTTAGTCTCTATGTCATTTAATTCTTCTCTGATCTTGGTAATTTCCTTCCTTGTACTTGGGCTGTCTTTGTTATTTTTTGAGTTCTTGTAGGTATAGGGTTAGGTTGTTTATTTGACAAGTTTCTATCCTTTTTAGGTAGGCCTGTATCACTATAAACTTCCCTCTCAGGACTGCTTTCGCTGTGTCACATAAGTTTTGAGTTGTTGTGAGTTCATTTTCATTTCTTTTCAGAAACCTTTTGATCTCTTCCTTGATCTCCTTCTTGACCCATCTATTGTTTAGTAGGATGCTATACAATCTCCATGAGTTTGAGAATTTTTGAGGTTTTTCCTCAAGGTTGGTTTCTAGATTCAGTCCCTTGTGGTCAGAGAAAATGCTTGATATGATTTAAATTTTCTTGAATTTGTTGAGGCTTGTTTTGTGTCCTATCATGTGGTCTATCTTTGAAATATTCCATGTGCATTTGAAAAGAATGTGTATTTTGCTTCTTTGGGATAAAAGGCTCTATATATATCAGTTAAGTTTATTTGATCTAGGACATTGTTCAATGCCACAATATCTTTGTTGATATTTTGTTTGGAAGATCTATCCATCTTTTTTAAAGATTTTATTTATTTATTTTTAGACAGAAGGGAAGGGGGGAGAAAGAGAGGGAGAGAAACATCAATGTGTGGTTGCCTCTCACATGGCCCCCACTGGGGACCTGGCTTGCAACCCAGGCATGTGCCCTGACTGGGAATCAAACTGGCGGCCCTTTGGTTCTCAGCCCACGCTCAATCTACTGAGCTACACCAGCCAGGGCTCTATCCATTTTTGACAGTGGCATGTTGAAATCCCCTACTATAATTGTGTTGCTGTCAATTTCTTTCTTGAAGTCCTCCAAGATTTTCTTTATGTATTTGGGTGCTCCTATATTTGGTGCATATATATTCACAATGTTCATGTCTTCTTGATGGATTCTTCCCTTGAGTATTATGAAGTGACCCTCTGGGTCTCTTTTTATAGGTCTTGTTTAAAGTCTATTTTGTGTGATATGAGCATTGCTACCCTGGCTTTTTTTTTTTCCTGTTTGTTTTCTTGGAAAATTTGTTTCTAGCCCTTGACTTTCAGTCTGTGTAGGTCTTTTGTTCTGAAGTGGGTCTCCTGTAGGCAACATATGTGTGGGTCATTGTTTCCTGTCCATTCAGCTATTCTCTGTTTGTTTGTTTTTGTTTTTTTTATTGTAGCATGTAATCCATTTAAGTTTAAGGTTATTATTGATAGGTACTTATTCATTGCCATTTTTTGTACCTGTGTTCCTCTCTCTCTCACTTTTTTCCTTCCTTTTCTTAAATCAGTCCTGTTAGCATCTCTTGCAGAGCTGGTTTGGTGGAGGTGTATTCTTTTAGACTTCTTTTGTCTCAAAGCTCCTTCTCATTTCACTTTCCATCTCAATTGAGAGCCTTCCTGGGTAAAGTAGCCTTGGTTGCAGGCCTCTGGTTTTCATTGCTTGGAATTTTTCTTGCCATTCTCTTCTGGCTTGGAGCATTTCCATTGAGAAATCATATGCTAGCCTTATCGGGGCTCCCTTGTATGTTAGTTTCTGTTTCTCTCTTGCTGCCTTTAAGATTCTCTCTTTGTCTTGGAATTTTGCCATTTTAATGATGACATGTTTTGGAATGAGCCTCTTTGGGTGCCTCTTGATTGGGATTCTCTATGTTTCCTGGATTTGTGTGACTTTTTCTCTCATCAAATTAGAGAAGTTTTCCATCATTCCTCTTTCAGACAGGTTTTCTATCCATTTGCTCTTCTCTTTCTGGTTTCCCTACTATACAGATATTGTTACATTTTATGTTGTCTTGCAGCTACCTTACCATCAATTTGTTCTTTCTTTGTCTCTTTTCTTTTTCTTGCTCTACCCAGGTGTTTGCTTTTTTTATCTTGTCCTCCAACTCATTGATTTGATCCTGTACTGTATCCACCTTGCTTGTAATTCCTTGTGATGTGTTTTTTTATTTCTGATATTTTTTTTAATTATTTTATTGTTGTTCACTTACAGTTGTCTGCATTTACCCTCCCCCAACCCACCCCAGGCAAACCCACCTCCCTCCCTTGCTTCCACCCTCCCCCTTGGTTTTGTCCATGTGTCCTTTATAGCAGTTCCTGAATATCCTTGTCCCCCTTCTCCCCTTCCCCCTCCCCTCTGGTTACTGCCAGAATGTTCTAAACTTCAATGTCTCTGGTTCTATTTTGTTTCTCTGGTTGTATTTTGCTT
>PVJI01028273.1:0-16697 GCA_004026765.1 Micronycteris hirsuta
TGGATTGAGTGCCAGCCTGAGAACCAAAGGGTCGCCAGTTCAATGCCCAGTCAGGGCACATGCCTGGGTTTTGGGCCCCCAGTAGGGGGCATGTGAGAGGCAACCACACACTGATGTTTCCCTCCCTCTTTTTTCCCTCCCTTCTTCTGTATAAAAATGAACAAATAAAATATTTTTTTAAAAAGTAATTAAAAGTCTACCTTGTTCAAAAGCTGTATGAATCTATAAAGCTTGCTTATTCAGTTTCTGCAGCATCACCTAAGACTGTGGCTCAAGGTTTCTCCACCTACCTTTTACTATTACCATCTCAGCCTGTCAAATAGCTAAATTCTAGAAACAACAGGAGGCACTGATAAAGAATCTGTTGTTAATCCAGAAACATTTCATTGTTAAGTAATTCCACACCTTCTTCTAAACTAACTGGGAAATGTGCATTTCCAAATAATAGAGGAGAAAGGGATGCGCATTTACAATATACAAGCATGTTCCAAACTCTGTGTAAATCATATTAATAATATTTACAGACTCCAAATAAGCCTTCATTGTAGTCCATGCCCATGAAGCAATATGGAAGGAGAGAATACTCTTAACCTTAGGGAATAAGGATGTTAAAAATGCAAAAGAGATCTTAACACATTTCGTACCATGTAGAAATCTCTAAGACATACGCCAGGGACCGCACGATATTGGGCAAACTGCACGTTAATTAAATCATCTTGTGATGCGGTCCTTAACAGATGGCGCGCGAAACACGAGAAAACTCATGAGTGGTACAAAAGTGTTAAAATTGCTAGAGGTAGTGAATCTACTGGACTAGGTTGCCATAATGCACTGCCCAGGACACCAAACGGATGTTTTGCAAATGAACCACAGAAACCAAACTGCTGATAAAGCAGCAAGATGATCAGCTGGATGCCACGCTTAGGGGTTTTGATCCCCTATTTGGACTTGTCAATATTTAAACTTCATTACATAGAATGAGATGAGTAATGGACCGTCAATGGGGATTCACTATCCCAATTCCATAGGGAAGGAAGGTCAACACCCATGGAATTATCTTACTTCCCAAGGCTCTGGTGTATCTCATCCTCAAACGCCTACATGAAGGGATCCATTATGGAAGGGATGCTTTGATGGACCTCATTAGGCCTTATGTGAAGGGCCCCCATTTGCAAAGGACTGTTCAGAGGATTACCCAAGCTTGTCAGATATGTGCCAAGAACAATCCTAACAGAGAACGCACCCCAGTAAAAAGGGGAGTACAATATAAAGGGTTATGCCCATTAGAGAACAAGCAAGTAGACTTTATGCAAATGCCTAAAACCAGAGGGAATTTCAAATTTTTATTAGTTTTTTGTGGACACTTTTTCTGGACGGGTAGAGGCATACCCCCTCTAGAACTGAGAAAGCAACTGTAGAGGCAAAACTTCAACATAAAGAACTAATTCCTAGGCCTGAACTTTCTCACAGTATTCAGAATGACAATGGACCATCATTCTCTTTGGAGAACTTCCCAGAAAGTTGGGACAGGTACTGCAAATGGAAATTACTTGCATCTTGGAGACCTTCAATCTATGGGAAACACTGAGAAAATGATTCACACAATGAAGAGGGCCCTGGCAAAAATACACATTTGAAATGGGATCGGGCATGTTTCATTGCTTTGCTCTGGATTAGGGTACCCCCAGAAGTGGTCTTAAGTTAAGCCCTTTTGAAACAGTTTATAGGAGATCCTTCCAAATCTTGGTTCTGGGAGCACCCCCCAACCCTGCCCCAGATTAGGAGCGTGAGTGAAAAATTAAGCAATATGTACAACATTTAGGGCAAACACTAACCATTCCACACAAATTTGCTCACTGCAGGTCCATCTACCCATCTGACAAGCAGAGTGGTCCCTATGACACCCTACTGACAACACACTCTTCTCTGAAGCTTGTGGGAATTAAGCCTTGGATCTACCACACATGAATAAAACAGGCACTGCCTGACAATTTGAACCCTGCTACTGTGATTGATGCTGATAAGGAAAGCTGGACTTGCATTGTGGAAAATTTGAAATTTCTCTTTCGGAAGAAGAGAGCGGGCACCCATGCAAAGTGATAACGTTCCTTTACTTACATGTTTGCAGATTTAAGGATTTTTAGCTGCCAGATACTGAGTTTGAGTGTGGTCTGTTTCATCATTAAAAAGAACAAAGACTGAAAGTGAGTTATGGTTATGCCTGAGTGAGTAAGAAGGTCTATGAAAATTGCAGAAGGTGTGTGGAAAGTTGTAAGGCATATAGGGAAAAAAAAGGTGTGTGAAGGTTGTAGAAGCTACAAGATGTGAAATTTTTCTTGTGAAAGGAAAGAAACCTCGGTGCTTGAGTTGAGTTATTCTTTGCTTTAGGTTTTGTTTTGTTTCTTGCTTTCTGATCTTTTGGGGATTTGGGGAACTTACCTGTTTTGTTCACACTGGGAATCCTTTGTCTCTGCTGTTTGGGGCTTTGTGCCGTTGGACCTCATAAAGGTCATTTGCAGTACCAGATGGCATGAGAACATGTCTCTGCCATTTGGGATTTTCTGCCATTTGGACATTAGAAAGGTTGTCTCTTGCTAGTTAGAGCCGGCTGGGGTGAGGGAGCATGTCTCTGCCATGAGACTGGCTGGTGAGAGGTCTGCCAGGAGACCCATGGAAGCACTGGTAAGTAAGAAAATGCCTCTACCACTGGGGCTTCATGCCATTGGTGTCAGAATCCAGCTGGGGTGAGAACACATCTCTGTCATTTGGGTCTTCGTGCCACTGGGAACCTGAGAAAGGTCATTGGTGACCGGTTTGTGTGACACGTTGGTGGGAGACAAGATCAAGATTCTTAGTCTGGTTTTAGTCCCCTCTTAGTGTTTTTGGTGGGTGGGGGGAATTCTGTCTTTGCTTTGGATATTTGTTTTGTTTCAGTTTTGAAAAGAAACAAGGGGTCAAAACCTTACATTAGGTTAGAAAATAAAGTAATGAAAGATAAGGCATGCAAATGCAATTTTGGTGGCTAATGAAAGGACAAGGATATTCCTTTTTGCTTTGTATTTTTATCCCTACCTGATCCCTCTAGAATTTGGAATTCTTAATGAGTAATTACAAAAAATTTCCTTTGTATAAAACCAATAAGACCAGTTTTAATAACCAAGGCTTTAACTGGAATGTCATCACTGAAGGAGGCATGCCTGGGCTCTGGTTGTTGCTAGAAAGCCTTGAGGAACTAAGATCAATTTTGGAAACTAACAAAAGCCGACTGGAACAGTAGTGTGGTACCTTGTTTGGTCTTGTTCATGGAAGTCTTTCCAGGGAAGGAACAAAGGTTGCTTTCCAGAAAGATGGCAAGGAGGAACCTTAAGATATGATGGGAACCTCAAGAACCTCAAGGTACTGCAGGCAAAACTGTACGGCAGTTGTGCAGTTTAGCTCCTATGCCCTGAATGGCTGTCTAAGGGTCAATCTGAAAGTTCCTTGTGGAAATCTCAGTAAAGCAGACTTTAAAAAGCCTATATGTTCAATGCTGCTCTTGTTGTTTTTATGCAAATGATGAGGCACAATTGAAAATCTGCAGTCTTTTTGAGGACAGTGAGGGTGATCTTGGGGAAAGGAATCAGGTTTTAAAGAAAATCACAATGCTCAATCATGAACATCAGATTCTAGTGCAGTTAGCTGTCTTCAAAGTTTGTTTTCATTTGAAACTTGATCTGATTTAACCAGATGATATCAAATTGTTACTGCTTAGTATCATTTCACAAAGGCCTTGCAACTGAACGTATTCTCAAAAGAAGGTCTTATGGACTCAGAAACAGTAGGCTCCACTTGAAAAGTCCACCTGCATGGCCGCCTCCTGGTACTCAATGGTTTGGCTGGACTAAATGGTTGAGTTGGTGAAGTATGGGGCAGCCTATCAGCTTTCCTTTAAAACTGCTTTCTTTTCTGCCTTAATAGTTTGGATGGAAAGGGTCCAGAAATGTTAAAGCGGGGAATCTCAGAATATGCCCCTAAGCCTAATTTAAGTTCAGAAAATAGGCAGTAAGGCTTCATATAGGGGACACACCTTGCACACTTTCCTCAAAGGAAGCCATGTTTTCTTAATCAGGGACACTGCAGAATTAGTCCCTACCTTTGTTATTTAGTTGTTACAGTTTTGATTGTGCCTTCTAACCCTCCTGCCAAATTTGTCACCTCCAGAACGTGACACCATGAAAACTCATCCAGTAATGCCGTCCTTAGGATGTGCATACTGCTTTCCAGGTACAACCAACTGACCTGGACTCTGCAAGATACTTCTCCCTTGTGTGAAGGCTCCCCTCCACTCCAGATCCCCTTTGTTAGGGACTTCTGGACCAGGGGATAAGTAGGACTATACTCCTTGGTCAGCAGGAAGTAGTTAGAGAAGAATGACACCTTCATCTATATGCCCTTGAAAAACTACAAATGTCTAGAGTGCAAAAGCGGGGATTGTAATGGGGGTGAGAGAAGATTTTGGCTGGCAGGTCCCGGAAGGCAGGTCCTGGGAGGCAACATGGCCAGGTGACAAGCCCCACACCCCTCCCCCACATGTAAAGCTGTGGCAACCACCTGCCAGCAGCCTCGTCACTCCTTTAACGGCAAGGGCTGGTGGTGGGCATCAAGAAATGTGTGCATTATCTATAACTAAATAAAAATTTTATTTTCCTTTCCAACTGGACTCTGTCTCCAGTTATTGTCTATGGGCAGCAGGCAGTGGGACCCCACCAGTTTGGTAGCAAAACCAGCTTAACCCTCAGGGAGTTCTGGAAGGTACATTTTTTTTTTTAAGATTTTATTTTTATTTATTATTAGAGAGAGGGGAAGGGAGGGAGACAGAGAGGGAGAGAAATAGCAATGTATGGTTGCTCCTCACATGGTCCTCACTGGGGACCTGACCTGCAACCCAGGCATGTGCCCTGACTGGGAATCGAACCAGGACCCTTGGTTCCCAGCCCACGCTCAATCCACTGAGCTACACCAGCCAGGGATGGAAGGTAAATTTTAATATCCTCACTTGCTTCAGGATCATAGACAAAACATGGAGGGAAGTGTCTTCCAGGACCATGCAATCAGCCTGGAAGAAACTGTGGCCTGAGTTGGTTGCTGAAAGAGATTTTGATAGCTTTGATGATGAACCTGTGTCTGTTTTGGAGGATACTTCATCTCTGGACAAGTCCATAGGCTTGGAGGTAGATGACAATGATGTGGAAGAGTTGATGGAGGACTACCACACTAAGCTCACCCCCAAGGAACTCCAAAACCTTCAGAGAAAAGAGCAATAGACAGCAGCTGAAAAGTTCTCTTCAGAGAAGGAGGAGGGAGAGAAAATATTCCTACTTCACTAATCAAGGAAATGCTTGGGAAATGAGGAGAAATACAAAGTTTTATTAAGAAATATAACCCTGATAAAGAAGTAGTGATCCATGTGATAAACTTGTTTAATGAAAATGCAGTATTTCACTTCAGGCAAGTGTTAATATGCAGGCAAAAACAAACATCATTGGATAAATTTTTAGAAAGACAGAGGCCTAGTGAGCCTGAAGCAAGTTCTAGTGGAGCAAAGAGACAAAAGAGAAAAAGAACCTCAGAAGAACAGCTACCTGACGTTTTTTGGGGGGTACACCCCTTCCAAACAATAATATCCCTCCATTCCTCCTCTCCATATTCAGTCATCAATAGCTCTCAACATTAAGGGTAAGTTCTAGTGTGTATGTCAATTTTCACACATATTTCATTTCCTTTTTGTTAAGTTTCCATTTATATTTCACATCCTTTTTGTTTTTTAAAGTGTTTACAGATTAAACAGTACATTAGACATGTACTGTATATAAAAGAAAAGTTAAAACGGGGAATCATTTGGGTGTCTGGAATGGCTTAATTAAATTGATCTTATTTTTAATGGGAAAATAATGATTCAGTTTTTGAACAAATCACTTCTCAGTCTTCCAGAATGAATTAAGTTGAAAACTGAGGTTTCACTGTATAAAGAACTCATGTTTAAAATACATACAGAACTCTTATATTGGGTTGGTCAAAAAGTTCATTTAGTTTTTTCATAAAATAAAAGGCACATTTTTCATTTTCACCAATAATTTTATTGATTTGGATATTTTGAGTATGTCACCTATCTTCCACTATTGGCTTCTAGTGGGTAGAGGCCAAGGGTGCTGCTAAATATCTTCCAATGCATAAGACAGCCCCACAGCAAAGATTTCGCCAAAATGTCAATAGAAACAAGAAACTTTGCAAACCACTTTTGACATGTTCAATCAATCACAGAACCTTCTCCATACACTGCACAAATCTTTTCTTTGCATTTCAGTTGTTTTTACCTTTCTTGAAATAATAAAGCATAATATGTTTATAATGTTGTGTATCTTCTTCCATCTTCAATATTAAAAAGGCTACACAAAAATTCACCTATTTTCATAAGTTTTTTAAAAATGCATGCTGGTATGACAGCTATCACAACACAATCTAACAAAATTGTTTTGAATGAAGTTAAAGACACCTAAGCGCTTCCAGAGCCATTATACAGAAAAAAACTAAACAAACCTTTTGGCCAACCCAATAAAATGAAAAAAAAATTTTAACAGGCACTTCTCCTAGAAAAAACATATACAATACAAACCACCTATAAACATATTAAAAGATATTCAACCACATTAATGGACAAGAAAATACAAATTAAAACCACAGAATATCTAACATTTAAAGAGTGACAAAAACATGTTTGTTAAGATGTAGAACAACAGGTATTAGAGTGTAAACTAGAATTTAAAACTTACTTCAAGAGCTCATAATTCTTCTCATTTAACCTCACAGCATTTTCTCTCCAAAATTTCTCAGATTTGTGTACAGGGCTCCATTCCAATCTTCCAGATTTAAGTTCTGAACTGTACTCATCAAATGAGCTATAAAAATTTTTCAAGAATTCAGAGTTTATAAGAATCTAAGAGACCTTTAAATAAAGATGAAAATAAAATATCTTCACTGATGATTTAACTACAAAGACTGGCTATCCTTAGTACAAACTACTTCTAAACAAAGTTTAAACATCTTGAATAAGATTTATAAATCATGTGAAATTTATTCAGAGTACTAAGGTCCAATACTCCTGACAAATTTGAATGCTTATCATGAGATATTAAAAGGAGTACTTACTTCAGAAATCTGTACTCCCATATACGTATACATAAATGTAAAATCTGATAACCTAGCAGAGCTTCTACCATGCCACTTAAAATACTGTATTTGCCAGACCACTAGATACATTAA
The DNA here is from genome assembly GCA_004026765.1 of Micronycteris hirsuta. Lineage (NCBI taxonomy): Eukaryota > Metazoa > Chordata > Mammalia > Chiroptera > Phyllostomidae > Micronycteris > Micronycteris hirsuta. The sequence goes on from PVJI01028273.1 coordinate 7,300, forward strand.
CATAAATTTATGTTAAAGTATGTTACTTTAACAAAACAAAATAGTATATTCTAATACTATTATATTATAAATATTATAAACTACATTGCATTACAAAAGCAAAAACATACATCTGTACAATATTTTACAATGTGATTATGAACAGTGAAGAGAATTCTTTGGTTGAATTAATCCACTATAGAATAAAAATAGAAATCTCTGTACATATAACAAACTTCAATCAAGGCACTTTAATTAAACAATTACTCACTATGTATCAAGTTCCTTCATTATTCAATTAGCCAGTGGACAACCACTATGACTATGACAAGACATGCCTAGGCTCTTTTTCAGTAGCCATTTAATACTAAATGGTAATTTAGAATAACCAGGATTTATTGGATAAGTTGAGCAGAACATCCTGTTTAAATAATGTAGTAATTTACTTGAATGTAAACACAGTATAACAAGCTAGAATGCTTAATAGTAATATCCTAAGTCTAAAACAGAGAAAAGTCTTTCACCTGCATCCATCATCCTATTAACTTTATGTAAATAGATATATTTTTCAAATTTCTGAATTCAACATAAAAAAATCAATAAGTAATAATTCTCCAATGTAGAGTAAATAATTTATAAAGATAATTATCACTGGCCTTATTTATTTTTAAAAGGGATATTAAATCATTATTACAGAAGAATTTTTTAAATAAACATAATAGAACTTATAAAAACTGGAAGCTGGGCTGCATTGGGGTGCAGGAGAAGATGGCGGTCTCCACAGTGAAAAATGGCAGTGCAAACAAAATAAAAGCTCAGAAGAAAATGAAGGCTAACTCAAAAAAGGTGGTTGCTTAGAGAAGCTGTTCAACTCCTGTATACAGTGTTTAGTTTCCTATGAGTATAGACTTTAAAAAGCACGAGCTGGAAGATGGCGGCGAGATAGGTGGGAGTGGAGTCCACTTCCCCTGTGCACAGGTGGAACACCTAGCCAATCTTCTGAGGAACAGAGTGAACAGCCAATGGTATCCCACCATATATGAAGGTTGGAGGCCAAGACTATAGAGGACATTGAAAAATCAGACGGTAAGCAGAGTGCTTTGGGACGATAAAGTCCCTGGGACAAGCGCAGGGACCAGGGCAGCTGCAGCACCAGATCCAGCACCTGCCGAACCTGCCCTAAGATTTTTGGAAGACAGCCAGGTCAACGGGTCCCTCCCCTGCCAAACAGGGAGGTTTGAGCAGCACCAGGATGGACCTGGATGCTTGAAGTCGCTGGCGGGAATAAAGCCAAAGTGGCAAACGTGCAGGGGCAGTGTTTACCTTCGGCGACTGTGGGCACCAGCTGGGTCATTACCAGAGAAATTAGGGAGCCAGGTGATGTCTGGAGAAGGGAGAAGAGTGGGTCCGTGATGACCCTGACCCAGATAGTCTCCAGTGTGGCTGGAAAGTTGGCCTGTGTGAGAGGCCAGGCACTTGTTAGGAGGGCAGGCTTGAACATAAGGAATTTGTTCAAAAAAAAAAAAAAAAAGGTTCCCAGTGGCTGTTTAGGGAATTCACCTGCAGTGGCTGCCCCTGCCTCCCAGCATATATGAAAGTTGGAGGCCAAAACTGTAGAACACATTGAAAAATCAGATGGTAAAGAGAGTGCTTTGGGACAATAAGGTCCCTGGGATGAGGGCGGAGACCAGGGCAGCTGCAGCACCAGGCCTAGCGCCTGCCAGGCCTGCCACAAGATTCTTGGAAGAGAGGCAGGTCTATGGCTGCACCTGGCTGCAGCCCCGCACGGTGCTCCCTGACACCACAACCACAGCCATGCCCCTACCCTCCCAGCGCCGAAGGGGCGGAGGCTGCCTGCCCCATCATCCCACAAGCCCAACCCTGCCTCCACTGGAGCTCCGCCCCCCAGCCCTCACTGCCTCAGCAACAGAGCACCCACAACATGTCCCAGAGGCTCATGCCCAACTCCCCTCCCCCACCCCGCAGATACAGCAGCGCTCCCTTCCTGCAGGGCTGGACTGGCTCACTAAGGAAGGAGGTGGCCCACAGAGGACAGCATCAGGGCTAAAGGAGTTAGCAGTCCCCAGAAAGACTTAACTCAGCGGGGGAGCTAAACTACCCTGAAGAGGCTATGAGAGTCCCTAGGACCTACGACAGCAAAGAGTGAAAAGGTGGTGTCTGAGTTCCCCTAATTGGTGCCCCTCAAGGACAGGAAAATTGATGGACTGAAGGCACAGGCCTGGCACAGAAGGGCACTGGGGGCCCAGCAGCGAACTGAGGAACTGGACTGGAGGCTAGGCAACTGTGAAGAATGAGGCCTAGACCGGCTCCCTGCAAAACCATAGGAAAGGAGAAAAGTGTAAGCCAACCCCCTCAGCCTGTTGCTGTGAGGAAGACCTGCAGAACTCACTTGGCAATTTAAAGCCAGCAGGAGGTTTTTTTTTTCCATCTTCCTTTTTTTTTTCTTCCACAAATGAGACAATAAGACCTAGAGCTTTGAAAGGACCAGAATCAGACCCAAAGAGGGATGACCCCAACAACTGAGACAGTGAGACAAATTTCACTTTGCTATTCCAGAGAACCTGCAAGTTATTGTTTACTTGTATTATTATTTTTTCATTATTTTTATTTCTTTTATTTTACTAGAATTTTTTTATTTCTCCTTTCTGTTTAGTTTTCTTCGCTTCATTTATTTAATTGCATTGTTTGACTTGTTTCCCTTGTTCTCTCTTTCATAGTGTATTTTTAATTTTCTTTCTTTCACTTCACTTGTGTTGCAATAGCACACTGCCCTAGGTGGTGTACTTCCTATTCTTGTTATTCAGATCACATAGGTTCTGTCATATGATTGTTGTTCCAGTATTAGTGTAAAAAACTGTTGTTCCATACAATCGCAAATACTACACAGCATTCCTCCCAGATCTTAGCCCAGTTCACTATCTTCTGGGACGATATTGTGGTTAACTATTCTCTTGCACACTATGCCTATTTTCTATCCTTTACTCTCACTATATCTCATAATCTGACCTCCCAAAAGCTCACTGCTTTCTGGATTCAATTTACAATCCATCCCCCCTCTAACAAGAGTCTTACTTTTTTTCCACCCTTTCTAAAACGTGGATAGTTGGGTGAAATATCACAGTTAACACTATACTTATCCAAAGGATCTCCTATCTCTTCTCTGTGTGTTGGTACTTTAAATCCCACAGAATACTCGCCTGCTGACTTAATCCAATTTGCCCTCACCCTGCAACTGATCACATACAAGAGTAGGTAGCAGCTGTGAACACCAATACACCTGCTAGAAAAGAGAACCCACCAACAAAGGAACTACCAGAAGATAATAGGGAAGATGGTGGAGGAGTGAGTGGAAGCCACACTAACCTCCTCCCAGGGTCAAAGTGGAATTACAACTAAACCTTGGAGAAATTACCCAGAACAAAAAACTAAACAACAGTGAGAGAGAAGACTTATAAACTCAGACAGGAGAATTAGCTTCTCTACAACCTGTCTGCACCTGCACAACAGCATACAAGATGTAGTGGTAGGACTGACCCTCAGTCAACCAGCTCAAAGGAAGGACCCATGAAAGAATGACCCAACAACAATCAAAACCCAAATACATCCAGAAAGTCAACATAAATGACAGCCTGAGAGCAGCAAGTTCAGGAGATCAAGGAGACTACACCACCAAATCTCACAGTTTTCCTACCATAGAAGTTCACATCACAGACCTAGAGAGTCAGATGATCAATTTTTAAGAAGAAAAGGCTAAAAAGAAGAGACACACAAACAATGAGAACACAAACAAACAAACCACAAATGAAAGGAAAGGTGGAAGCCTCAGAAAGGATGCTACATGAAATAGAGGCAAGTCAACTATCAGATATCAAGTTAAAAGCAATGGTTACAAGGCAGCTCAATGAGCTCAGAGAATTACCAAAAACTACAGGTAAACTATGATGAACTCACTGCAAACTATTTCAATGTGAAAAAGGAAATAGAAACTATCAACAAGGGTCAAGATGAAATGAAGAATACAATTTCTGAACTGAAGAACACAGCAGAAGGAATCAAAATCAGGCTAGATGAAGCAGAGGATCAAATCAGCAAGCTGGAGAACAAGGTAGAAAAAACACCCAGAAAGAGCAAGAAAAGGAAAAAAAGACTCAGAAAGAACAAAGAGGTATTAAAGGAACTGGAGGACAATAAAACATAATTAGATCCGTACAATAGGGATACTAGAAGGAGAAGAAGAGGAGCAAGGGATGGAAAACCTGTTTGAAACAGTAATGATGGAAAACTTCCCTAATTTCATGAGATAAAAAGTCACACAAATCCAGGAAGCACAGAGTCCCAATCAAGAGGAATCCAAAGAGACCCACTTCAAGACACATCATGATTAAAATGGCAAAATTTAAAGACAAAGACAGAATCTTAAAGGCAATAAGGGAGTAACAGGAAGTTGTGGCAGTGATTTCCACACGCATGTAAACACACAGACCTGAGAATTTACACGTTTTGAGCACAGCTCCGTGTGATTCCCGTGTGAGCAAGTGTGGATCATGTCTGTGGAATGGAGATTCTCTAATAGGAATTTGGCAAAGATGTATCTTAAAAAGTTCTGGCTTGGTGACCCCTGCATATTACTTTAACCTGGTCCTGTCTGCCACTGGACCTGAATTTACATCCTAATGCCTGGCTATGAGTAATCCTACCCCTGTTCTGCTTAATCCCATGAATAATCAATCCAATGTAAATGTGTCTTAATGCCTCTAATAAAAGCCCCGGCTAAGCAACCCACGAGGTCTTTTTCCCCAAGATGGGGATGGTGGAGGAGACCCGTGGCCGCCGGATTCTCACCTCCAAGCATGTCTCTGGGTAAGATTGATTCACGCGATCAGGGCGGTCCCCCCACGGATTTTGCGGGTCGAAATCTGCGACAGGAAGTAACATACAAGGGAGGTCCATTAAGACTAGTAGCTGAATTCTCAATGACTACGCTCCAAGCCAGAAGGGAATGGCAAGAAATATTCCAAGTAATGAAAAACAAAGGACTACAACCATGACTACTCTATCCAGCAAGGCTCTCAATTAAAATGGAAAGCCAAATAAGGAGTTTCCCAGAGAAAAGAAGCCTCAAAGAATACACCTCCTCCAAACCAGCTCTGCAAGAGATTCTAAAGGGTCTTCTTTAAGGGAAAAAAAAAAGAGTGACAGAGAGAGGAACACAGGTACAAAAAAATGGCAATGAATAAGTACCTATCAATAATAACCTTAAATGTAAATAGATTAAACGCCCCAATCAAAAGACATAGAGTAGCTGAATGGATAAGAAGTCATGACCCACACATATGCTGCCTACAAGAACCCACCTCAGAACAAAAGACCTATACAGACTGAAAGTGAAGGGCTAGAAACAAATATTCCAAGCAAATGGGCAAGAAAAAAAAGCAGGGGTAACAATACTCATATGAGACAAAATAGATTTCAAACAAAGGGCCATAAAAGAGACCCAGAAGGTCACTTCATAATACTCAAGGGAAGAATCCATCAAAAAGACATAAACATTGTAAATATATATGCACTCGACATAGGAGCACCCAAATACATAAGGAAAATCTTGGATTATTTCAAAAAAGATATTGACAGCAACATATTTATAGTATAGGATATAACACCCCAATGTCAAAAATGGACAGATCTTCCAAACAAAATACCAACAAAGTGCCCTGACTGGTGTGGCTCAGTGGATTGAGCGCGGGCTGGGAACCAAAGGGTCCCGGTTCAATTCCAGTCAGGGCACATGCCTGGGTTGCAGGCCAGGTCCCCAGTGAGGGCCATGTGTGAGAGGCAACCATACATTGCTGTTTCTCTCCCTCTCTTTCTCCCTCCCTTCCCCTCTCTCTAAAAATAAATAAATAAAATCTTAAAAAAAAATACCAACAAAGATATTGTGGCATTGAACAATGTCCTAGATCAAACGGACTTACCTGTTAGACATATACCCTTTCATCCCAAAGAAACAAAGTACACATTCTTTTCAAATGCACATGGAACATTTTCAAAGATAGACCACATGATAGGACACAAAACAAGCTTCAACAAATTCAAGAAAATTGAAATCATATCAAGCATTTTCTTGGACCACAAGGTACTAAAACTAGAAACCAACCTCAAGGAAAAAACTCAAAAACACTCAAACTCATGGAGACTGAATAGCATACTATTAAACAATGAATGGGTCAAGCATGAGACCAAGGAAGAAATAAACAAGTTTCTGGAAACAAATGAAAATGAACTCACAACAATCCAAAACTTATGGGACATGCAAAGGCAGTCCTGAGAGGGAAGTTCATAGAAATACAGGCCTACCTAAAAAAGATAGAAACATTTTAAATAAACAACCTAACCCTACATCTACAAGAAGTTGAGGAACAACAACAAAGAGAGCCCAGAGAAAGTATAAAGAAGGAAATAACGAAGATCAGAGGAGAATTAAATGACATAGAGACTCAAGGAACAATTCTAATGATCAATAAATCCAGGAGCTGGTTCTTTGAAAAAATAAACAAAATCAACAAACCTTTCAGCAAACTCATCAAGAAAAAAAAAGAGAGAGGACCCAAATAAACACAATCAGAAACGAAAGAGCAGAGATTACAACACACACCACAGAAATACAAACGACTATAAGAAATTACTAGAAAGAACTATATGCCAACAAATATGAAAACCTATGAGAAATGGACAAATATCTAGAAAAATATCAACTTCCAAAACTCAATGAAGAAAAGGCAGAAAGCCTGAACAGATCAATCACAGCTGATGAAACTGAAGCCGTTATCAAAAACTCCCAACACACAAAAGTCCTGGACCAGACAGTTTCACAGGAGAATTCTACGAAGCATTTAAGGAAGAGCTAACACCTATGCTTTACAGACTATTCCAAAAAATCCAAGATGATAGAAGACTCCCAAAGTCTTTTTATGGAGCCAGCATCATCCTAATCCCAAAACCAGGTAAAGACGCAACAAAGAAAGAAAACTACAGGCCAATATTGCTGATGAACATACACACTAAAATCTTCAACAAAACATTGTCAAACTGCATCCAGCAATACATTAAAAAGATCATACACCATGACCAAGTGGGATTCATCCCAGGGATGCAAGAATGGTATAATATTCGCAAATCAATAAACATAATACATCACATAAACAAGAGCAAAGACAAAAATCACATGATCATATCAATAAATGTGAAAAAAGCACTTCATAAGGTATAGCACCCATTTATGATAAAAACACTCAGCAAAGTGGGAATAGAGGGAGGACTCCTCAACATAATAAAGTCTATATATGAGAGACCTACAGCCAACATCAAACTCAATGGGAAAAACTTAGAGCTTTCCCACTAAGATCAGGAACAAGACAAGGATGTCTGCTTTCACCACTCCTATTCAACATAATATTGGAAGTCCTAGCCACAGCAGACAAGAAAAAGAAATAGAAGGCATCCAAATTGGAAATTAGGAAGCAAAACTGTCATTGTTTTCAAATGACATGATAGTGTACGTAGAAAATCCTATAGACTCCACCAAAAAACTACTTGACCTAATAAGTGAATTTGGCAAAAACAGCAGGATACAAAGTCAATATTCAGAAATCAAAGGCAGTTTTGTATACCAACAATGAAATATCAGAAACAGAAATCAGGAAAAAAATCTCGTTTGACATAGCAACAAGAAAAATAAAGTACCTAGGAATAAGCCTAACCAAGGATGTAAAAGACCTGTACTCAGAAAACTATGCAACACTGAAGAAAGAAATTAAGGAAGACACAAACAAATGGAAGCATGTACCATGCCCACGGATTGCAAGAATTAACATCATCAAAATGTCCATACTACCCAAATCCATTATAGATTCAATGTAATCCCTATCAAAGTACCAATGGCATATTTCACAGATATAGAACAAACACTTCAAATATTTATATAGAACCATAAACAACCCAAATAGCCGCAGCAATTTTGAGAAAGAAGTACAAAGTAGGAGGGATCACTGTACCTGATATCAAACTGTATTACAAGGCCACTGTAATCAAAACAGCCTCATACTGGCATAAGAACAGACATATAGACCAATGTAACAGAATAGAGAGGCCAGAAATAAACTGAAGTCTCTATGGTCAAGTAATCTTCGACAAAGGGGGCAGAAGCATAGAATGGAATAAAAATAGCCTCTTCAACAAATGGTGTTGGGAGACCTGACAGCTACATTCAAAAAAATGAAACTCCATCACCAACTTATACCATACACAAAAATAAATTCAAGGTAGATAAAAGACTTAAATATAAGACATGACACCATAAAAGTCCCAGAGGTAAACAGGCAGGAAAATCTCAAAGATTCCACACAACAATATTTTCACCAGTATGTCCCCTAAAGAAAGGGACATAAAGGAAAGAATAAACAATTTGGACCTCATCAATTAAAAAGCTTCTGCATGGCTAAAGAAAACAGCATTAAAATGAAAAGAGATCCAACTATATGGGATAACACATTTGCCAATGATACCTCGGAAAAGGGTTTGATCTCCAAAATATGTAAGGAACTCACATGACTCCACTCCAGGAAGACAAACACCCCAATTGAAAAATGGACAAAGGACTTCAACACACACTTCTCCAAGGAGGACATACAAAGGGTCCAGAGACATATGAAAAGATGTTCTGCATCGCTAGCCATCAGATGTGCAAATTAAAAACACAATGCAATGCCACTTCACACTGGTGAGAATGGCCATCATAAACAAAGCAACAAACAAGTGTTAGAGAGGTTGTAGAGAAAAGGGAACCCTACTGCACTGTTGGTGGGATTGCAGACTGGTGCAGTCACTATGGAAAACAGTATGGAATTTCCTCAGAAAACCAAAAATGGAACTACCTTTTGACAGGGCAATTCTACTGCTAGGATTATATCCTGAGAACCCTGAAACACTAATCCAAAAGAACCTATGCACCCCAATGTTCATGGCAGCATAATTTGCAAGACCCAAGTGCGAGAAGTAACCCAGGCCCATGAGTAATGGATCAAAAAACTATGGTACATTTACACAATGGAATAGTACACAGCAGAAATAAAGATGGAAACAACAATAAAAATCAAAAGTATTTTTTAAAAAAAGAAAGAAAGAAAGACTTCCTACCGTTTGCAAAAGAATGGATAGAACTGGAGAGCATTATGCTAAGTGAAATAAGCCAGGCAGTGAGGGACAAATACCATATGATCTTATCTTTAAGTAGAACCTAATCAACAAAACAAACAAGCAAGCAAAATATAACCAGAGACATTGAAATAAAGGGCAAACTGACAGTAACCAGAGGGGAGGTGGGAGAGGATAATGGGGGGGGG
>PVJI01028274.1:0-16702 GCA_004026765.1 Micronycteris hirsuta
ATGATGTGCCTTGGTGTGTTCCTCTTTGGGCCCAACTTCTTTGGGACTCTCTGAGCTTCCTGGACTTCCCGAAAGTCTATTTCCTTCACCAGCTTTGGGAAATTCTCCATCATTATGTGTTCAAATAAGTTTTCAATTCCTTGGATTTCTTCTTTTCCTTCTGGCAGTCCTATGATCCATCTGTTGGGCCGTTTACAGATGTCCTGGAGGTTTCTGAGCCCCTCCTCCATTTTTTGAATTCTTGTTTCTTCATTCTTTTCTGGTTGGATGTTTTTTTCTTTCTGCTGGTCCACTCCGTTGATTTGAGTTCCAGTTTCTTTCTTATCCCTATTGGTTCCCTGCAGATCTCTCCTCATTTGTTCAAGCAATTTCGATAATTTTTCATCGAATTCTGTGAGCATCCTGATTACTAGGGTTTTGAACTGTGCATCTGATAGGTTGTCTATCTGTTGGTCAGTTAGTTCTGGAGCTTTGATCTGTTCCTTTCTTTGGGCCATTTTTTTTCCCCTCAGTGAGTCTGTTACTGTAAGGAGGGCGGAGCCTTGGAGTTCACCTGGGCAGGGAAACTCATGGTAGTTGTACTGTGATGTAGCCTGTGGGGGCGGGACCTGAGAGCACAATGGCGCCTGCTCCGCTCTCCGCACCCACACCGCCTCCCACAAGCAATTTGAGCCCCTCTGCGCTGGCTCTGGGGGTCGCTCTGGGGTCGGTGGACGGGCTGCACAGCTCCAATCCTCTGTGGGTCTCCCCAGCGAACTCTCCTGTGAGGCCGGGAGTTCCTCCTGCCTCCGACTTCACCCCCACAGGTGCTCTCAGTCTGCGCCAATGGGTTGTGCCCTGCTTTCTCTCCTGGTTTGTCTGCACATGAATGCGGACCTGCCCGGTCCACCAGTCTCAGCCCTGCTGGGTCCGGATGAGCTGGGTGCTACCTGCGCTTAGGCCAGGCACCCCCATCTGGGTGTGCTGCAGCCCCGCGGGAACCGCCCCTCTAACCGCGGTCCTGCCGTCTGCTCACCAGCTTGCCGCAGAGTTGCAGAGCGCTCTCCCTCTGCCCTGCTCCTCCCGGCTCACCAGACTGGATGAATGTATCTTCTTTAATTCCTTGGTTGTCAGACTTCCTCTCAATTCGATTTTCTGTCAGATCTGGCTGTTTTTGTTTAGAGAAATTTCTGGTTTTTTCCTTGTTTGGCTGTGCAAGGAGGCACGGCGCGTTCACCTATGCCGCCATCTTGTCGGAAGTCCATTTTTATTTTTTATTATTTTCTAAAGATTTTATTTATTTTTAAAGAGAAGGGGAGGGAGGGAGAAAAAGAGGGAGAGAAACGGCAATGTATGATTGCCTCTCACATGGCCCTCCCTGGGGACCTGGCCTGCAACCCAGGCATGTGCCCTGACTGGGAATCAAACCGGCAACCCTTTGGTTCCCAGCCCGTGCTCAATCCATTGAGCTACACCAGCCAGGGCAGCAACAACATTTTTAAAACTTAATGTTGAAGAACCATTAGATCTAGTTTTCCAAGAGGGACTAAGCAAGGTGAAATATTGAGCAGACCTTCCTTAAGTGTTATTTTAAGAATGTGGTCCAGATTTGCCAAGCAGATCTTTTCTGGAGCATATTTGCAAAAATCTTGGTAAGATAGTATCTCTGACCTGTTTTGTTTGCTCCATATTCTATATGGGTTTTTTTTTTAAGGTTTTATTTATTTATTTTTAGAGAGGGGAATGGAGAGAGAAAGGAGAAGAGAAACATCAATGTGTGGTTGCCTCTTTTGCGCCCCATACTGGGGAACCTGGTTTACAATGCAGGCATGTGCCTTAGACTGGGAATTGAACCAGCGACCCTTTGGTTTGCAGACCAGCACTCAATCCACTGAGCCACACCAGCCAGGCCAATATTCTGTGTTTTTGAAGCATGGCATAAGAAACTCATCTGGGTTGAAAATGATTTAGATTAGGGAATCAGCTAGCTCTAGCCCATGGCATAATGTTAAAAAAAAAAACAAAACTAGACTTCCGATTAAGATGGCGGTTGGTAAACACAGCTCACCTCCTCACACAACCACATCAAAATTACAACTGAAGTATAGAACAATCATCACTCAGAACCATCTGATACTGAGTTGCATTCCAACAATCATGGAGTTAAAAAAAAACCACATCCATCCAAACTGGTAGGAGGGGCGGAGAGGTAGAATGGACTGGTCCCACAACCATGTGTGGTGGATAAAATTCCAGGAAGGATATCTCGGGAACAACAAGTCCCAGCCCCACACCAGGCCCTCCAGCCCTGGATTTCAGTGCCAGGAAGATAAGTCCCCATTACTTATGGCTGCAAACACCAGTGGGGATTTAGTCGAAGGAAGAAACTTCTGGAGTTCCAAGCAGCTCCCCTTAAAGAACCCCCACACGGACTTACTGAGACCACTCCTTCCGAGTTCCAACACTGGGTTAGCAGCTTGAAAGTCACCAGTGGCATACAGGGAAGAACTGAAATGTTTGACATCAAGGCAGGAGCTATGGGACAGCTTTCTGTCAGACAGAAAGGCAGGCAGAAGCCATTGTCCTTTTTCTGAGCACCTCCCCCCCTGCCCCGTGCCCTGCCACAGAGCCCACAGGTGGGTGTCACATCTGAGACTCCCATCAACCTCACTAACACTGCCCCACCCTGGAGATCCCAAGACTCCATCCACCCAACTTATGGGACCACCTAAACTGTTAACCCCCACTTTTCCATATGAATGGCTGGTCATGGCTTACACTTCAGAACTTCCTAAATCCTATCAAACAAACAAACAGCTTGCTTCAGGAAGCCCCCAGCCCCTGTACCTCTTGCTAAGTGGCTGAAGGCACAGCACTAGCAGCAGTCAGCCTAGGTTCACAGATTGGCTTCTCCTGGGAATATCTAGGCCCAGCACAAGTAGCAGCCATCTGTAGATCATTTTGTAGCTCATGCAGCGTGGCCCCAGGCAGATCACAGGTGGGGGCTGACCTTGGCCTGTACCATTTGGGAAACCCCAGAGCCTGCACACCCAGTGGACAACTACAGATGACGTTGGAGCACCATCACCTTGCCCCTGCACAGCTGATCTTCATGGGGGTGGAGGTTGGTGGTCAGGGGTCACAGCCAGTCCTTGCAGCTGACTGGCCTGGTTAAATTCCTCCCATTGATTTGCCAACAGCAACCAAGGCTCAACTGCAAGAGGAGGGTGTACTCAGCCCACATAAAGGGCACACCTTGAGTACCCAGCTTGGGTGATAGGAGGGCCTGTGCCACTGGACCCTACAGAATACCCGCTATATTTGGTCATGCTTCCAGTACAGGGAGTCATAGCAACTCTACCATAGAAACAAACACGGAAACTGCCAAAATGAGGAGACAAAGAAACATGGCCCAAGTGAAAGAACATCAAAATGCTAGAAAAAGAACTAAACAAAATGGAGATACGCAATCTATCAGATGCAGAGTTCAAAACACTGGCTATAAGGATGCTCAAGGAGCCTTGGCTGGTGTGGCTCAGTGGATTGAGTGCTGGCCTGTGAACCGAAAGGTTGCTGGTTCGATTCCCAGTCAGGGCACATGCTTGGATTGCGGGTATGGTCCCCAACTGGGGGCATGCAAGAGGCAGCCAATCAGTGTATCTCTTGCACATTGATGTTTCTCTCCCTCTCTTTCTCTCCCCTTCCCTTTTCTCTCTCTAAAAATAAATACATCTTGAAAACAAAAAGATGCTCAAGGAACTTAATGAGGACCTCAATAGCATAAAAAAGATCCAGTCAGAAACGAAGGCTACACTAATTGAAATAACAATTTACAGGGAAATAACAGTAGCGTGGATGAAGCAGAGAATCAAATCAATGATTTGGAACATAAGGAAGAAAAAAAAAACAATCAGAACAATGAGAAGAAAAAAGAATATAAAAAAACAAGAATAGTGTAAGCAGCCTTTGGGGCAACTTCAAGAGGTCCAACATTCGCATAATAAGGGTGCCAGATGGAGAAGAGTAGGAGCAAGAAATTTGAAATCTGTTTGAAAAAATAATGAAAGGAAATTGCCTAATTTGGTGAAGGAAATAGACATGGAAGTCTAGGAAGCACAGAAAGTCCCAAACAAGATGGATTCAAAGAGGTCCACTCCAAGACACAGCATAATTAAAATGCCAAAGATTAAAGATAAAGAGAATTGGTTGCCTTATGTATGTGCCCTGGCTGGGGATAGAACCCACAATCTGGGTATGTGCTCTGACCGGGAATTGAACATGCAACCTTTGGTGTACAGGATGATGCCTCGACCAACTGAGCCACCTGGCCAGGGCGATTGAGTTTTAAAAATTGAGGTGTAACATACACAGAGAAAAGTGGGTAAATATGTATAGCATGCCATTAACAGCACCCAACAAGTCCCTTCCATGCCTCGTTTGAGATACTGCTCTCATTCCCCCATCCAAAAGAAAAAGAGATTTTGAATAATGTTGATTAATTTTGCCTGCTTTAGAACTTTACTGTTTTCTTTTATCAGTCATGATTTGTGGGAAAGAGAGTTCTTTCTAGCTCTTTCCAACTCTAATTGCATCCAGATAGCTTTCGCAAAAGATGTTATCTTCATCCTTGTCACATTCAGAACTTCTCTGCAGTACCTTAGGAAATATAAGTACAGACCCACGCGTGGGCACTTCCTGTTTTTTTATTTTGATTTTAATTTATTGTTATCCTCACCCAAGGACATTTTTTTTTTCATTGCTTTTAGAGTGAGAAGAAAAAGTGGGGAAGAGCAAGAGAGAGAGAAACATGGATTGGTTGCCTTGTGTACGTGCCCTGACCAGAAATCAAACCTGTGACCTTTTGTCTACGGGACTATGCTCTAGGCAACTGAGCCATACTGGCCGGGGCACTTCTTGGTTTAAATATTTGCCTTGGCCTTGTCCAGGTAGCTCATTTGGTTAGAGTGTTGTCCTGATACATCAAGGTTGAGGGTTTGATCCCTAGTCAGGGGCTGTAGGAGAATCAACCAATGAATGCATAAATAAGTGAAACAAATTTCTTTCTCTCAAATCAATAAAAAGTTTAAATATTTGTCTTAAATAGGCTAGATTTTTGTGTTTGTTAGCTGTTTCCATTTTCTCCCCATGCATTTGTACCTTTTGCTTAGCTCACCTTTGTTTTATAGGAACTCTGTGTTAGGGATATTAGACTTTTACCTATTGTGTTGCAAATGTTCTCCCCAACCTCTCATTTGTGTTTCAGCTTTATTGGTGTACTGGATTAAAGTATTTTGTGTATTATAATCCCACTTGAGTTTTGTGTTCTGCTTTGGAAGGCCACCTCCACCCAGGATTAATGTAAAAAAAGAAATTCTGTATTTTCTTTCAGTTAAGTTTTATCATGTGTTTATATATATACGCAACCCATTGGGATTTGCCTGTAGTGTGAGGTATCCCTGTAAAAATTTAAAAAGCAGATAGTGTATTTAAACATCTTTCTTTGACCTTTTCCATTAAAAATCTTGCTTGAATTTCATCTGCTTATGGCTACTACACTTTGCATCCACAAACTTCTAGAAAGAGTTTCCACTCATATTTTTCCTGATTTACCTTCTTTTTGTCAACTCAATGTTGTCTATATAGCCTCTGCCTCACCATTACACTGAAACTATTTATGCCCAGGGCAGCCTTGGGCCTTCTGTGTACTGAGCCCAAAGGATTAAATGCCCAAAGGAGTAAATTTAGACCCCTCTTTCCTGAGCAGTGTATATTTATCTTGGTTGGGGACTTTCTCCTTGAAATGCCCCTCCTTTGGTTTCTTTGATACAACTTTTTCCCCAGTTTTCTTCCTGCCTTACCCTTCTTAGTCACTTTTGTAGCCTCCTCTTTTTTATCCTCCAAATTTTGGTATTGTCTAAAAATCTTTCAGTCAGATCCCCTACTTAATGATGCTCATTCTTTGGTGATGTTGTCAGTCTTAGGACTTCAGTTATCAACAATGTTCTGACAACACGCAAATCTCTATCTTTAGCTCAGATTTTTTTTTTTTTTTTAAGAAATTTACATTGTATTTATGCCCCGTGGGCTTTTAAAACTAAACCTATCGTTATTTCTTTCCCTCAGGTCTCAAAGCACATCTTATTATTTCCCATTTTAGAGAATGAACACTGATACCCAGTTGTTCTGTATAGAAGAAACCTGTTTGTCATCTTAAAAAGTCGAGTTGAAAATCAGATAAACAATTAGCCATTTTACTTCTCTTTAAAATTTTTTTTATTGAATTTATTGGGGTAACATTGATTACTAAAACTATATAGGGTTCAGGGATACAATTCTATAATACATCATCTGTGTACTGTATGGTGTCCACCACCTCAGGTCAAGTCCTCCTTCCATGACCTTTTACCCTGTTGTACCTCCCTCCACCCTCTTTCAATCTGGTAATCACTATACTGTTTGTTGCTTAATCCCTTCATCTCTTTTCACCCAGCCACCCAGTCCCCTCGTTCCCTTCCCCTTCGACAGCTGTCAGTCTGTTCTCTGTATCTGTGAGTCTGTTTCTATTTTGTTAGTTTATTTTGTTCATTAGATTCCACGTATTTTACAGTACCTGTCTTTCTCTGAGTGGTATATTTCATCCAGCGTAATATTCTCCAGGTCCATTCATACCATTGCAAAAGGGCAATATTTCCTTCTTTTTTTAATGACTGAGTAGTATTCCACTGTGTAAACGTATCACAGCTTGTTTTATCTACTCATCCACCAGTGGGCACTTGGGTTGCTTCCAAGTCTTGGCTATTGTAAATGACACTGCAATGAACAAAAGGTTGCATGTATTCTTTCAAGTTAAGTGTTTCGGGTTTAACTTCATAAGTCTTAAAAATTTGGGGGGCGGTAAAAGGGCTTAATAATTAAAATGGTCCTGCATATCTTCCCAACACCTATGCTCTTAAGAAATTTAATTAAAACCAGGTTTTCAGAATTAACTTCCCTGATTTTCTTCCCCTCAACCTGGTTTATTAATGGTCTTGTGTGCTTGTCACTCATATATGGAGTCTGGAGTACAGGTTCGAATGGACCAGAGTTTCAGAACCTTTCTGGTATGATTTACACAGAAGTATATACCTTTTTACAATTTAAAATATATTTTTATTGATATCTTTACTGGAATTTTTTAACATGAAAAAAGCCAGTAGATATTTGATAGGAGATATCTAACATCTTATTTACTTAATTGTTCTTATGATATGTAAAAAATCAGTCTTTATAATGGTAGACATGACCTTTTAAGATTTTGATCATTTAAATAGAGATAAAGTAGCTATAACCAAACTTGATCTAATGATAAAAATGCTATTTTTCCTTTACTTTAACAAGTATTCTGGTATATCTTGGGTTCCGTGAAGTGAGAAGAGTTTTCAGAGATTTCGTGCAAAGTAAATCACTTATACCTGGATAATTAGACAAGCTCAACACAAGAAATTCAATGTGAGAGTATTTTTCTGTTCATGAATTACACACTTTAAGAAACTAGAAATAAAATTTCTCTAAGATTTATAGCTACTATTAGCTATTGAGTACCAAATTCTTTGCTGCTAAATGCTTTATGTACATGACCAAGATTATCCTTATAAAAACCGTGGAAGATAGAGATCATTACCATTTTACAGGTAAAGAAAATAGGCCTCAGAAAGGTATTGTTCTCAGAAAGGCCCAAGGTCACTTGGATGAGGTCTGAACTTAGCCCTATCTGACTCAAGACCCTCGGTTTTCACCATCTGATTTTAGTGACTTTCTCCAAAGATTAAAGGCAAACCAATCATCAGTTAACCTTGAGCACTGCTCAGTGTCTCTCCCTGGACTTTTCTGATTTTTTTCTTTTGTTTTTACTTCAATAGTGTCTGCAATAATTTAAAAATCCCTCTCTATTTAAAGACATAGATAAAGATGATAAAATGTGCTTTGCCTCTCATATGTACGACACGAGAGACAGAGACAGATGCCTCCCCAATACAGTCAGTGATAGTGCTCGGCATTAAAAGTTTTTAAATTCCACTTATCTCATCGTATGGAGAATTGCTACATTTTTTTCATGAGGCCACTTTTAATATTTGAATCCAAGATTAGTGATGTAGTGAGATGATACAGTTTTCTTTCATTACCCTTAGTCTTTGATTTAAGAATTACAGCCTTGCTTTGAAAAGCAGGCATTTTTCAGTGACTCATTGAAATAACCATGAACTTCATTCCCTTCTTTTTGTAGTAGTGCTCGTGTCCTTCAGCCTCTTTTCAGAGCATCACATACAAGGTTAGTGATGCTCATGTTAACAAGCATATAAATTGTAGGATAATACTAAAGAATTCACATAGACTAATCATTAATGGTCACTTTAGAGAAATATAAAGCAATAAAATCTACAAAAGATTGGAATTCCAAAAAGCAAAACCTTTCCTTACATTTCACAAATGAAAAATCAAGGGACAGGGAAGGCAAGAAAAGCATTGCCCCCCATCTCCAATATGTAAGAACTGTTATTTATCCAAGAAAATGATGGGCTATTTCTCCCATAATGGTCAGTTTTATTAAAATTTGTCCCTTCAGTATATGTGATCCATAAAAAGGCCTGAAGCTCTTTTTTAGGTTAGTTGAGTATCAAAAAACTTACAGCAGCCCTGCTGAGTGCATCATTATCTGCCATTGCAGAGTGAGAGCCACAATTGTGTAACTCGGTGATGCAGGGTCTTCCCCTTTGCAATGTCTGTTAGCATCTCAGTCATTACTAAAAAGTCTCCAGAGTCATAGCCTTGACCATTGGCTGTTTGCTCTTGGCAAAAGAAATCTCAGCTTCCAACAGCTTTCTGCTGGTTAAACAGGTTCTGTACACCCTTATTTATTACACACACAGATACATACAGAGTACATATGCGTGTGGAATAAGGTCTCTCCTTAACTGAAGTTGCATGAGTGCAGTATATCCTTCTTTTAATTTTATTCCCTTTTGCTGTTCATCCAGTTATGACACTTGGTAGGTATATCAGCTACATTACTGGATATTCTAGGGCACAAATGCAGAATATGAAACTGATAAGGGGAATGTAGGTTTTAATTAAAGGGCAGAAAGAGAAGCATTTCCAATGGTTGGCAGAAATGCTTAGATTATTTACTTGGCTATTTTCATTGAATTTCCTTCTTCCTACTGTGAGATTTAATTTAAAATATAAAGGAATTTTATTGCCAGAAAGGTTTACATATATTGCTTGCAAAATACCTTTCTTAGTTTCCAATATGCACATCTCAGTGTGTCACAAACATTTTAAATTAAGGGGAAACACAATGAATGCTGCAAGTGTAAGCATAGGGATACCTGTTTCCATATGGGGCAGGGGCAAAATTGGGTCATTCTGAGTTATCCAAAGGACCAGTGAACTCATTGATTAATGCAGTTGGATACCATTTAGTCCTGTGATTGAAAGTATTTATGCCATACCATTCAACTTACCTTAGAAGCACTTCTATCCAATCCCCTGAAATGTCTCTGAGGCAAAAGCATTTTTTACGCAAGAATGGTGTGCATGCAGATACATAGGGTGGGTCAAAAGTAGGCTTACAGCTATGAGCATGCAAAACAGAGTTTACTCCTGCATTAGTGTTTGTTAATTATTGTATTATTTTCCACACGGACAACTGTAAATCTCCTTGTGCCCCACACTGTGTACAATAACACCAATGTAACCTTGGTTCCTCAACAAAATTTTAATCTTCCATTTAGGAACATCTAAAGCTTAAAGACCTAAAATGTGGGACTTGAAACTAGCATAAAATAAAACTTTGGTTAGTGTGAAAAGCTCCTTATTATTCTCTGGGAATCGAGCCTAGGGAGGCCAGGGCAATCTGACCATTGGCAACCAGAAACACTTTTCACAAATTTCCAAAAAAAAGAAAGAAAGAAAAGCTTAATCTATAACACAAACCCAGAGGTGTTTGCTGAGGCAAGTAGCCATTTTAAAATGTGTATTTCATTGGTATTTAGCGTATTCACAATGTGCAACCACCATCTCTCCATAGTTTCAAAACTTTTTCATCATCCTATTAAAAAAAGCCCGTACCTGTTAAGCACTCACACCCCGTTCCCTCTCCCCCATCCATTGGTAATTTCTCAGCTTTCCGTCTCTTGCGTATTTGCCTTTTCTGGCGATATCAGAGGAGTCACACAGTGTGTGACCGTAGTGTCTGGTTGCTTTCACTTAGCCTGGTTTTTTGAGGTTCGTATAGGTTGTGAATATATCAGAACTTCCTTTTTATGGCTGGTAACAAGCCATTGTATGTATATAACATAATTGGTTTATGAATTTATTTGTGGATAGACGTTTGGGTTGTTTCTACCTTTTTACTGTTATGATTAGCACTGCTTCATAAACACTTGTGTGCAGCTTCCTGTGTGGACAGCTATTTTCATTTCTCTTGAGTATACACTTACGAGTGGAATTTCTAGGTTATATTGGAACTCTGTTTAACTTTTTGAGAAATTGTGTGTGATTTTAATCTCCACATCACCAAGCTTGGTTGATTATTCTATCTCCTAAATATCCCTGTTTTTCATTATTATTCCCACTACTGTACCCTAAAGGTACACTTCCCAGGATTACTTTACTAACTTCCTTTTTGTTTTCTTCGTCATCACCATGGTCTTATTCTGTGTCATCTCAAAGATAATGCAAAGTTGGTTTTTGATATTGTAAATCTTATGAGGTTACCTCTACGTCATTGTTTTAAAAACAAAACAGAAACTCATCATCATAGCCCTCTGGATAGTGTAAACTTACGTGACCTATGAAGGCTCTTTTCTGTCTAATTCTTCTGTCTAGTTTCATTTTAATATCCTCCCCTCTTGCTTTGTTCTAGTCAAATACTGATGTCCATTTTTCAAGTTTTTCTGTGCTTCCCTAACTTGAGCACCTCCCCCCACCCAAATCCTTTGTCTTGTTCAGATGTCTCATCTCTTTTTAGAAGCCCTTTCTGTCTCTTCATGATCGTAACGTGCCCTCCAAATTCCTGCACTATTGTTGGAACATTTACTACTCATTGTGGAAATCAGAAGCTGATAGTTAAGTGCCAGGTGATACAGTGCAGACTAGAAGTATAATTAATAGGAATTCAGAGGTCAAAAGGAGATGCTTTGGTAAGTTACTTAGGGAAGGCCTCAAGGAGGAAGGTGTTACTGAACTGGAATGCTGAAGGAAGCATTCATGAAGGTGTGGTAATGATCTGCAACTGTAGGTAGATGAAGCCTGTTGAATATCCATGGATCTAGACTTATGAGGACTCATGCTAGGAGTAAAAGCCATGACAAAAGCGAGATATTGGACATTCTTCAGCATGGCATTTGTGTTACTTACATGAAACAAGCAGTGGACACGATTATTCCTATGGAAGAAAAGCATAAAAAGAATGTACAAAAGATTTCAAGAACCTAACGATGTATTGACAAAAATGAGAAGGAGTGATATACTTTGCAGGGGTGTCCAACCTGCACCCCGTGGGCCACATGAGGCCCAGGATGGCTATGAATGTGCCCCAACACAAAATTGTGTATTTACTTGAAACATTGAGATTGTTTTTGTTCTCATAAATGTTTGTGTACATTTAATGTGCGCAAACATAAAATTTAATGTGTATCCCAAGACAACTCTTCTTCCAGTGTAGCCCAGAGACGCCAAATGGTTGGACACCCCTGCTGGGAAGTGTAAGGAAATTTTCTAGGGTAATTTTTGACCATGTATGCTATGGATAATTTCAGAGTTTACCCACCTACATTTATAAAACTCTACTAAACTTGTGGAAAATTCAACAACTCTTTCATTTCTAGATACTGGTAAATTGCAGAATCTTCCACAAGACTCTGGTTGGAGAAATGCACTGTGTTTATCTAGAAAAAGGCTGGAAATGAGATAATTCCTTGTGGAAGATAACTGCCTGTTTTGCAGTTGTATGTGCTCTACCCTGTCCCTCAGTTGACAGTAAAAGTGGGACTTTCAGCTTTTCCCTCAGTAGTTAGCACTCAGTGTTCCCATGCAAAACAAAATAAGATTAAAATGTAGTTCCTATGTTTGCATTTTCAGTATCTTCTTATGTTTTATAATAGCTATTTTAAATACAAAGCTCACTTTTGTCTTTCCCTGTGTTTCACTGGCATTTTGGGGTATTAAATTTTAGTTGAAATAACACCATCTCTCATTCCTCAAAAAAATTAATATCTTTTTCTCAGTTACCAACACACTTTGTTCAGTGTTTTATTGCACTTTGAGTTGTATGTTTACTTTTATCATTAGACTGATATCCTTGAAGAGGATGGCAGGAATTATGAGAATTACAAACCTGTTCAGACTCCCAGCAAGTTCTTTCTGGGCTGTCCTCCTCTTGCTGGGCTTTGTTGCTGCTGTTCAGTCTCAGCCAGTCAGTGCTCCGTGTCTGAGCTTCCCAAGCTGGTGGTTACATATACATACTTATACACTGTCATGATTGTGGTGATAGCTTCACGGTGGATGCATGTATCCGCGTGTATTAAATTATATAATTTAAGTATGTGTCATTCACTGAATGCACATTATACCTTATTAAAGCTGTTTAAAAAATTCCGTACATGAAGCCCACCATGAGTAGGTGTAAGCCCAGTGTCTCCTGGAACTGTTTAGACTTTGCACTCCTCATTTGTCCTTCTAAGGTCTCCTGTTGGCCTGTGTCTCCCAACCTCACTAGTCCTTTGCCTCTGTTCTTGTCCCCAGCCTCCATCATCCTCCATTCATGCCAGAGCCACTCTCTTTGGAAGAGAAAAATCTTATGATTGTAGGCTCCAGGTATTATTCTTAAGCTGCTCCTGTGTGCTGGAAGCTGTGGCTGGCAGAGGGGTCAACACACACAGGCAGGACACATGGAGCCTCTCTGTTCTCCCTGTGCTCGGAGTCTGATGGGCCACACATGAACATCAACTGTAGGTGTGTATCCCCAAGGTTACGAAGGAGTTTTCAAATAGATATACCAATATTAGTACAAATGAAGGTTGGTTAAGCTCTGCACATTCCAGTGAAAAGGTATTAGGCACTTTGTTGGTATATCTGAAGGTGCACCCAAAAGATCACAGCGTAAGAATTGCTTGAAGGACTGGTTTAATTTCCCTCAGAAACAGGAGTTTCTGGAGGATGGGCCGGGATGTCTGCATTTTAACACGCTGTCTGCCCCTCTGTGCTGCACCACTGTAGAGCTACTTAGGATGGTGGTAGAACCTAGCTGGAAGCCAGGGTGGCAGGGCTAGAAGGAAGAGGGCAGTCGAAGTTGATCCTCTGGGTGGTTTGCTTTACCCATTGCTTCCTTGTGTTAAAGAGTTGGAAATGCTTTGGTCATCAGGTAGCGTTTTCCTAATGGATCCAGGTATATCCATTTAGTAGTTTAGAATTAATAAGGTATATATTCAAGTTTTGTAATTTCTTTGTTGGATGAAAATTATGTGCCTTAATTTTAAAGTTTTGATTAAATTTTTCTTTCTCCACAGAACTCAACAAAAATCCAGTGGAAGGCTTTTCAGCAGGTTTAATAGATGACAATGATCTCTACCGGTGGGAAGTCCTTATTATTGGTCCTCCAGATACACTTTAGTAAGTACAGCGAAACTGACATCAAAGTGGAGCTCTTTTAATTACTTAAAATGTAAACTGTTCTGGCAAACAGAAGTGAAATTATTTTTTAAAAGCAGGTGGAATGGCCGTGTTTAGTATTAGTTGTGTGGAATGATCATGACTTGGGTTTTTTGTGTCCTGCTTGAAACTCTTAATGTCTAAAACCTGTTGCTTTCTTAAGTATATAATGGTTTCAGAAATTCATTTATTCTCAATACCTGGGATAAACTTATTATAGAAGAGCTATCTATAAGGTGAGGTTATATATAAATAATACATATTTTTTTACTTGTATCCCAGAGACTGGATTGGTTTTGTCAGGATAGGGAAGAAGAAAATTCTTTATTGAAATGTTTCTCCTTCCTTTCCCTTTTGCTTTCTATGCCTTTCCTCCAAAGGGAACATGATAATTTTAAAGAGAAGCCTTTATCATTTTTAACATTTTGTCACCTTAATTAAAGCATCCTGTCAATCTGGGAGATTTCATACAGAGCGTAGTATACGCATCAGTGTCTTACGCAGGCTGGGAAGAACTTTCAGGACCGTCAGTTTTAGTGGTTCTCTGATTAGGTCCCCACAGAATGTTGGTTAGAACTAAGGTGTTCTCACCCTAAAGTGAACTCAAGATCATCTTTTTCCAGTTTATAAAATATCTGTTACAGTTAGTCATTTTTAGTTAATCATTATGAATTGATGTGAAGAGAGACAACAGAATGTAGTAGTGTCAAAGAGCAATAGAAAAAGAGAGATGGAATTTCTTCAGTATCTTATGTAATACATTTCTAGATTCAGAGACCACAGTCTTATTTTCTGCTCCAGGTGTTTACAGACTAACTTAAATTTACTAATATTTAATGGTCTGTAAGCAGGATCATGACTGCCTTGTATCTGACTGGTACAAATTCCATATTTTTTATAGAAGTTGAGGTATTGAAGGAAAATACAGCAACCTTCTCAAAGCCATACAACCGAGGGAGAGTAGGGGCAGACCTTGATCTGAGTTTCTTGGAGACTGCGCTTCCTCACTCGCTGGTAGGCCTTTCTGGAACTAAGCAGGGAGGGTTTGGATGCATCAGCCATTTTTTCCTGAGGGCCAGGTAGTATCATTCTAGGTGTTCTAAGATGTTAACTCCTTTTCACCCCATAAAATACATGATGGAAAAGAAAACTCAGAGCTACTTCTCTACCAGAGTAGAGTGGTACATGACATACAGAGTTGAGTTGTAGTATGGATTTTTGGGTTTTCCATAGTCTAAAAATAATTATGTTTTGTCATATGTATTGTCACTCAAAATTTTTGTTAGAATTATTTCTCAATGGTATGTTTGCATTGTATTTGTTGCAAGCTAAAATAACTTGTTATAATAACCACAATGTTAGTTTGGTGGGTAACAGTAGCCATCGGAAACCATTCTAGAAGTATTTCCCCACAATCTTAATATTATTTGAAAGCTGATTTTTTAACTAAATTTTGTACACAAAACTATACATATAACCTAGTTTAAGTTCAGGTCTATTCTTCTAGGTTTTAAAATCAAAACACATTGCGTGAAGGTTTACTCAGGGGAAACATAGCAATATTGCAGTGATAGAATCTTTACTCTTACAATTGATATGAGATAATAAGAGAAATTTTTCTGAACTGATGTCATCTATACAGAAGATTGGTTAGGCATCTGGACTTGAGCTCCATCTCTAAGGACCTCACAGAATTCTCACGCTTGTTTACAGGCAAGGTGGCACACATGTCTAAATATTATTAGCTGATCCATATATTTTGTGTACCTTCAGCTCCACCAGAGAAAACCACTTTTTAATATCCATTTTACTAATTAACGTACCATTATTTCCACCAATAAAAACCTATTTCTGGCCTTAGTGTACATTTAAAAAGTGCGAGCTCTTTGATAGGAGGTGGGGATAGCAGAAGCATTTGTGGCCACTCCTTTGGAGTGTGGACCTGCTGATGAGACAGCTGGCGGTCCCTTCCGCACGGTCCCTTCCGCACGGTCCCTTCCTGTGGAGAGCGCGGAAGCACCTGCGCTATCATTTAACCTCATTGCTGTCGGCGTTTTGAGCATCCTGTGAGTGGTGCGGCCTTAATGCAGTTGACAGACACTATAACGGTCATCTAAAATTACCTGGATCTGATTCCTTTTTATGAATGATCTTTTCTAATTCATGTGCTGGAAGTTATAGAATAGTTTTTAAAGCCCTCAAAAAAGAGGCTTAAGATTTATTGAGTGTAGGCCATCCCTTTTGGCAATGTCCTACTTAGAATGATTGCAAAAATAAAGCATTTCACTGACATTTACACCACTCATTCATTTAGTTCTCACATATTTTTTGAGCACTCATATGCTAGATGCTGGGAGCATGAAATAGTTACTGCTCCCAAAGAGGTTATTCTTTAGTTGACAGAACAGATCATTGCATAGTCATTCAATACACTTTGATGACAGCTATGGTGGAGATGGACATGGGGTACTATGAAGAGTCATTGCGAAGATGGCAGGCTTTGAATGTGTCAGAGAACTTTTCCCAAAGGAAAAAGATGTCTAAAATAGGAACTGAAGAGTTAGTGACTGTATTAGTTATTAGGTGTTTTGGCTACAAGCAAGAGAAATCTGATTTAACTGCCTTAGAATACTTTGACTATGTTGTCCTGACACAAAATGTTTAATAGCAGTTTTGAGCGTTTCAGAATATCACCCAAAGAAAAAAGAGAAGGTAATTTCTTTAGCAGACTTTGCTTCTTGTCTCATTCATTAGAATTGAGTGACTTGCTCATTCCTTACCCAGTAACTGGCAAGATGAATGAGATTGCCACATCTGGTTTAGATTAATTATTCTGGGATGGAAGAGATTTTAGACTGTCAATAGCAAGGTAAGAACTAATTTAGACAAATATTCTGGCAGTGACAGTGAGTCGTAGGGGTAAGTGGAAGGGAAACTAGGGTTAAGCGTTTCATAGGGAGAACTGTGTACATGGGGCCTGGAACACGAGGGTGTGGCATCTGAGTGAAGTGAGTGTAAAGAATTTGACTAAAAG
>PVJI01028275.1:0-16687 GCA_004026765.1 Micronycteris hirsuta
AAACACTAAATATCAGCTGACCCATTACTCTGTAATACAGAAATGAAACTCAGGAAAGATAATACGCTCAGACTGTGGCAGGATGGGGTGGGAGTAAAGTTTTTGGTTGAAGCAAGTTCAAGGTTCCACTATGTTCTCAGAATATACTGTGTACATTTTTTAGGGGACTTGTTTCAGTAAACAAGCAGCCAGCCTCATCTTTGCCAGCCAGAAACTCCTGCGATGGAATTTTGAACAGATTTGATAGCATAAGCAGTGGGAGGTTTGCATGCAGTATTGCCCAATGATAGCCTTGACTTCTAAAGCTGCAGGGGCTGCAGAAAAGGTAAATCATTGCGGGGCGGGGGGCGTGGGTGGGCTGTCCAGTTTATGCTAGATTTTGCTTTAAGAGAGAAGGTGTGAGTTTTGGTGCATGGCGACATGAAATAAAGCTCCTTTAGAGAAAAAAAGATCATAAAATGTTGATGAGGAGTGAAGTCTATTTTCTTTTAGCTCTTTCTCAAGGTCTCTATCCACGTAGAACAAGACCCCAGGAAGGGAAAGTGGATGTTGGCTTGGACACTGGAACTTCTGATTCTGAAGTTTGGGGTTCCCATTTATAAGTGTGAATATAAAATATGAGAAGATGAGGAGAAAGTTGAATTATAAGGTGAATGATTTTACCGAGAAAAGGGGTGAATTGAGCCTCGCTGAAGCTCTCCAACCTAAGAAAAGGGAACATTATTTAAGAGATACAGGATTTGAAATGTTAGAAGTCAGATGAAAGTTTAAATTAGAAGAGATAATTTCCAAGCAGATTCTAATTTCTAGAAGAAATAATTTCTTCCTTGATTGAAAGTTTCTCTTTTTAAAATGAACCATTAGACTAATTATTTAGGTAAATACAAATGGAGTTTATACTTCTTCCCTCCTTTACCTTTGTTGCGTACAAATAACTGTAGCATATGACACATAAAATGTTCACATTTTTTTCTTTACAATTTGCTACAAAGGAAATGTTTGGACTTCGGAAGTTGGGCAAACATGTATCTCATGCCAGTGTGCTTTGTGAGTTTATTGGAATAAGCATTTTAATGCAGAATAATAGGAAGAGCAAAACAATGTGTCTCAAGGGCCAGAGGACTGACCTCATAGAAGAGAATGTGTATCGGGAAGGAAGAGGGAAATGAAGTAAAGGAGGAGAATAAGGCGTCGTGCCATGAACTTTGGGTCTCCATTTCAGTTTGGATAAAAAGGGCCTAACCTGATGCTTAGCATGCAGGGAGTTCATTTTTCTCCTTCCATCGCTCCTCCCTGGTCCTACTGACCATGATTTTCTTTTATTTTATGTTCTTTCAGAGTTTCCATTTTCCAATTAGTTCATCTAAGAGTGTGAGAGTGACAAGAATGGCAAAGAGTCTGGAAATCATATCATATGAGCCTCAGCTAACAGAATAGGAGGGCATGCATTTGCAGGGCTATCACACAGAAGAGGAAGCGAACCCATGATGTGAGGCTTTCGTAGATGGGACTGGGGTCAGCAGGCAGAAGGTATAGCACAGTGGACACGCAGGTCCTCTTAGTTGCTAAAAAAAAGATCTAGGATGCAGAGAACTTACCATTATTGGAGGTACTTTTAACTTATTGCCTACCCTTTCTTGTAATTTCAGTCCCTTTTGGGGTAGGGGAGGGGGGAGGGTTTTCATTCCATGAACCATCTCCTTTGTCTCAAATGGGTTTTCCTCTTAGACTAGAAATTCTCTCCTTTAACCAGGGCTCTTCTCCGAAGTTCCTGATCATCCATTCATTGCATCTGAGTGAGAAACAGGCACCAAGTCCTAGGCAGTTGATCTTCTTGCTCCTGCTTGAGCCTGCCCTCTGATTTCCATCCTGCCACCGCTCCATCATCGCTCCTGTCTCCCCCTTGAGATGTACGCTCCTTCAGGGTATGGCCACCTTCTTTTATTATTTTTATCCCTAGGTAGCACAATAGCAGGACGCTCAGTAAATACATACTGAATGAATACATGACTGTCAACAATGTATTTTGAGGCCACTTTAGTTTTGAGTGGCAGGTTGGTCTATTTATTCATGAAATATTTTGAGCATCTACTCTGTACGCTGGGGAGATATGAGTAAGACATAATAATTTTTCCCCAAAAGATCAGGTCCTACCTGGATGGAAAATACATAAAAAAATTGACTTTGCTCATGCAACGTTATGAAAAGAAATGTGTACTTGATCAACTTCATTGGAGTCCCAGAGTGTGAGACCCCCAGCCCTTCACGGGGGGCCTGCTCCAGGTCAGACAGGTGTTCTGAGAAGCCAAGGGTAAGGTTTGGAGACGCCAATATCAGAAAGAGTCAGCTAAGCGAGTTCAGGGGGGCAGGTCATGGTTCTGGTTCCGACTATCAGCCCCCCTTGTGAGGGACTGCCTTCCCGTAGTGTTCACAGTTGCCTTCTTGGGCCCCATCTCTTTCCGTATCAAAGTCTGTCCCACACTGGGTCACCATCACGCTGGCCCCTTCTTAGAATTTGAGGGCAGGTATGGTCACAGAGCTTCTGACTTTTCAGCCTGCAATTGTTTGATGTTCAGACTCTTTGCTTTTTGGTCTCACAAACAAAGTTCTTTTATGATCCCTCTAGTTGTCTGTTTTCCTAGTTCCCATTTTATGACTCCACGTCAATGCACAGAACGTTAGGCCTGAGAGGCTCCTTCAGGGTTAGATATTCGTGAAGCACTCCATTGGAAACGCTCGTGAACGTCTAGTCCTTCTCTCCACCGACACTGCTAGTCAAAGCGTTTTCTGCAGCTTCAGTGAGAGTGGTTGTATAGACCCTCCTGGATTTAAGAAGGAAGAAAAAGGACATTCTTGGCTGAGTGTGACCCGGAAGACTTTGCCCTCACTACTGTGATGCCCTGCTTTCTCTGCTTATGCCTGGTCCGCGACTATTAAATGTGCCCAGGCTAAAGTCCTCCTGCAACAGGAGGCGATTTTGTTATTTTATCTGTTTCATATTCCTCCCACGTGAGCGGGACAGGGATTACTATTTTAGTACAGGAAAAAGACAAATACAGGGATTTCATATATGTGTGTACGTGTGTATATTAAGTTGTGTACATGTGTGCACTTATGCACACAGGAAACAGAAGAGTCCAGGGAGAAAGATCAGAAGAGGGAACAACATGACTAAGTACAGGAACTAAAATCTGGTCTTCAATAT
This sequence comes from Micronycteris hirsuta, assembly GCA_004026765.1. Classification (NCBI taxonomy): domain Eukaryota; kingdom Metazoa; phylum Chordata; class Mammalia; order Chiroptera; family Phyllostomidae; genus Micronycteris; species Micronycteris hirsuta. The sequence goes on from PVJI01028275.1 coordinate 3,206, forward strand.
CCGTGACCTCAGATTTGGCTTTCTCCCTTTTTTGTCTCAAACTTCCTTCCATTTCATCTGCGACTGTTCTGACATTCGGAATGTCAGACGTACGAAATGAACTTTGCCTCATGAGCCCTGATGCCCACAGCCTGAGTGGCTGACTCCACGTCAACAGCCTGGACACACCTGAGCCACGTGATGCCACCATGTCACAGTCCAGGGAGGACCAGGTAAAGTCTAAAGTGTGTCAGTGGACTCATGAGAGATTCTGTGTTCTGGTTTTATTATCCAGCCAGTTACTCATTCACCAAAAATGTGGTGTATGCCAGTGATGCAAAGCATATTTACTTTATCAATAACTCCATCGCAGCCTTGAAAGGACTGGAGGTGGAGTTGGGTGGGGTGGTATGAGAAAACCAAAAATAACATGTGTTCAACTCTTTCCAACTCATTTAAAATTTCCAATTAGTCTAACAGGCATTGCTTTGGTTATTACTTTCCAACTCATGGGATTTTCTATCCCAGTGCCTAAACTATTTGGTGTTCCTCTTCTGCCTTTCTCTTTTCAATCGGAATGAAATAATTAAATTCTGCTATTATTTCTTGCTCATCCTCTGCACATCAAACTCAACAGCTCTAACAGCTTCTGAATTCACAGGCACCAAAGTACGCTGGTGAAAATACCACCTTCAAAGTTTGTGTTCAGGGAAGGTTTAAATCCAAAACTTATTTGGACCTCTTGGGCTCAAGATCACATAAATTTTTTTTTCAGTAGTTCATTCCAGAGTCGAATCATAAAGAATCACATGTTTTAGACAATGTAATAAGGCCAACTCCAGATTATTAAGAAAGAAGTATTTGGGCATGGTAACCTCAAACTTAAAATATGTCAACTGTATAATGAAAGTTAGAACATTCAAGTCAGGCATGAATAATCATCTCTCTAAACTTATCCAATGTTCTCTGCCAACTCCTGATTATGTGGGAGTTGCTATTCTGTTTTTCAGATTCTCTGGGGGTCTCCTAAGGTCATGTTCTGTCCTAGGATTCAGGTTTCTATGCTTAAATAAGAAGCCAGATTCCAGGCTGCTACTTCCAAAGAGGACAGGGAAGAAACACCGCAGTCCCTGGGCCATGAGAACCTGGCACAGGCTGGCTCGACCTGGGGTCAGATTAAGTGGCAGCTCAATGGCCTGGCTTTGGAAATCTTCCTGAAAGCGCCACCTTGCCTTGGGTAGAAAGTCTGTTCTAGCGCATTCCACGTGGAGACGGTTGCCTCCAGAAGATCGGTGTTCAAACAGCCCAGGCAGGGCCAGGGCTGGTCATGGTTATGCAGTGTATGTATTGAGCACCTGGCTCATGGCTCGTATATGTTTATCCAATGAAGGGATATTTCTTGTGGGAGAAGAGAGGTCCTGATTTAGTTTATCCGATTAGCTAAATTAATTAATGCAAATAGACCATGGTTGTGACCAGAGACTATGGCTTAAAGGAGGCATTCATAAAAGGCTATTGGTAATGAGAGCAGAGAACTGGGCCACCCATCTGGACAAAGCTCTGAGAACCCCACTAGAAGTACCAAATCGGGACCTTGGGAGAGATGGGCTCAGGCATGTGCATTCCCGCCCCCCAAATCCCATAGGCAATCTAGACACAGCAAAAGAAAGTTTCCTAGAATAGGCTTGAATTTAGTGCTTTCTGGGTACCTGGAGAGATAATAGAAGCTTATGAAATGTTAATTGATTGAACGTATAAGTAAATTAGGGGCGAAGTAGAGGCGAAGGCCTTTATTACAATTATAGCCTTGCTGTTCCCGTGGTACCCCAGCTCGAACCTCTGTACCAGCAGGGGCGGTTATGCACGGCTGGAAACTGGAGGATAAGGAGAAGACGGGTTAATTAGCAATGAGGAGACAAGCGAAGGTGACGATTGAGAGAGCTGCTTGGGATGCTTTGGGTTATATCCGGCCTCCCCCTGCTCCCAAGAAGGAGGCAGGTTGACATTTCATCTCCTCCAGCCGGCTTAGCGCATGTGCAGGATGGAAAGTAATTTATAGCTCCTTCCCAGGCGCAGCCTCAGAGCAGGAAAGCTGACATTGAAATGGTTCATGTGACAGAAACGTGGCCTTGCAGGACCCCCAGAGGCTCTCCAGATCAGAGCAGCTGACCTCCATTCATCAAAAGTCGCCTGCATCTCACCCCTCTACTGGGAACGAGTCCGCCCTTCCATCATGGCGGCAGACAGCCGGTGTGTGAATAAGGTTTTAGCGTGAAACTTGGTGCGCCCTTGTTATTATAGTCTCAGCCTGTAAGATGCAGTGTCTTAAGGACAGAATCCACCTCATCATCTACAGTGCCACATTTAGGATGTTCATCCTCTGTTTTATTCGGGCTTTGCACACTCCTCCTTCTTTGGATGCTAATCTGTGTGGCTGGTGCTCAGTGACTGTGTCCTTGAGCATTCAGCTGGAATCTCCAACTGTGAGTCAGGACAGGGGTCAGTCTTCAGGGAAGAAGCAGTGGCAGCGGGGAGAGCTTGAGATCCGTGCCAGTGAGCTCTGCATGGCGGTGAGCGCTCTACAGCATGTGTTCCTTGAGACATGGTATTATTATCCCCACTTTATGGATGAGGAAACTAGGTTCCAAGAGGTTGAAAGAACTGCCCAAATTTACATAGGCAATAATGTAGGGGAGGAGTCAGGAATAGAGGCTGGAGGTAGAGAAGTGGTAGGGAGGGCACCAAAAAAGAGAGGACTGGAGTCCTCCTCGAAAAGCAAGAGGAACGAGATGTGGAAAGGAACGAGCAGAGAGGGGTAGGATGAGTGCCTTGTTGTTTGCTTCGGCCCAGCCCTATTCACCTGGTTCAGTTATGAATCGTCTGAAAGTTTCATCCGTTATCTACACACTCATTGCTGGTTTAGAGTCTTTTCTCTAGATTGCATTGCCCCGGCAGTCCAGTATAGAGGAAATTCTTTGGGCAGAGCTGACTAAGGTCTAGTGCCAGATCAAGCACATCTAGAAATAGCTTTGACCAAAGGACAAGACATTCTCTACTGCTGCTGTCAAGTACATGTGACCCAGTCTGGACAGAGCTGCTTCCTGCCCCAACCCTTCCCTGTCACATGCTCAACCAGGCAAGGGTCACGCACGTTCCAGGAATCATCTGCCTGTGTTCTCCTGAGACTCTCATTATCCTATGCCTCTTGCTTCTCACTGACAGCGAGTTGGACCCTGAGCCACATCATGTCATATGATGCAGTCAGACAAATATTCTGTTCGTCAGACGTTCCTGCAGTGCTCACTCATCGTGATCAGCTGTAGATAAAGTAAATGTGGCACGAACGTAGTTGAAATCGTAATGATAGTTTTCTTCTTGATATTTTCTTGTGCTCTGAACATTAAAAACAACTTTCCAATAGTGGCATTTCGTATATACCTGGACTGAGATTCATTACCTATTAAATAATCTTTAGCCATTGAGTAGAATTTGGTGCTTATTCAAACCTAATAATTTCAGAATTATTAGAGGGGATCACAGTCTGTTTGTGGTACCTTCTCAGCTCCCTGGAAAGAAAATAGTAAATCCGTGTTTTCAATTAGGGGCCTTGCTTTCATCAACCTGATCCTCGAAGAGATCACCAGGGAGCTGCTGACTAGTCATTTAATGTAAGTCTGGGAACTGCTGTAGCTTGTGCTCCTAGAGAAATTTTTGTCATCTGGGAGTGCAGTAGTGACCAGAGACTAATGTGTGTTCTTAAGATCCAAGCACTTGAAACTAACTCTATTACAATTATGTTTTTCTTTGGTAGTAAGGAAGAAAGACTCAGAAATGCTCTCCCAAGAATGGGAGTTTGCATTGTGCTTTTTAAAAAAAAATCATGCTCACATCGTTATCACACCGGTGTTCTCTGCCAGCCTCCTCAACGCTGCCGTCGGTCCTAGAAACTGCCTGCTTTGATGAGGGCCAGGTAAGAAGCTCACTGGGTCAGAATTCGGGGCGGGGGCTGTGAAAAGCACAGCAACAGCTGTGTCACTCAAGACACCCTAAATAAAACGAATCCTTCATGAATAATGGCTTGCGAATATACTTGGTACTGAATTGCTATAGCTACGGTCGGGGAACATGTGAAACAGATTTTATGTTCCTGATGCTTAGACCTTTATCCTTCTGAATTATCTGTGTCACTGGAAGCCTTGCTAGAATGTCTGTATCTGCTCTCTGCAGGGTTAAGTGCTCCAAAATAAACAACTGAACTCGCTTAAGTAAAAGAAGCTGACTAACCATTTTTATGGAGAGAACACTGCAGCCATAAAGAGAGAACTTCACTCTGTCCCCCAGTACCTGCTACTGATAGGCCTGTGTGTGTTCACTATGGTTTCCCATCTGCGAACAGTAATCCAGCTTATTTTATTTAAGAGAGTTTACACACTTATTTTGGAGAAGCTCTTCAAACTTCCATTGCCTTGTCCATCCATCCAATAAATATTTACTAAGCGTTTAGCATATATGAGCTACTGGTCATGAATTGGGGAGGACAGGATGAAGAGGTGCCCGATTTCGGAGCGCTGACAGCGGGTCAGTGAAGGGCCAGCGGGGAACAAGCAGTGAAACGCAGAACCTGTGGCGGGGAGGTGGGGGAGGGCGTCTCAGAAGCTCTCGCAGAGGAAGTGATGTCTGAGCTGGAACGTGGATGTGCAGTGGAAGGAAGTCAGCCACAGAGCAGGTGGCGCAGTGTTCTGGGCAGGGGCAGTAGCCTAGAAGGAGAGACAGTCATGGGTGTTTGGAAACTGAACTGTTGGAGGTCATGTTATTGGTGGAAAATGAGTTCTTGCGGTATCGTGAGGAAGGGAATTCCCCGAGAGCCATGGGGGAGGACGGGGCTCTGGGGTGAACTTTACTGATGACGTACAATTAAAGGGGTTCCCCTCCTGACTTCCCAACATTCCTTCTCCGTCTGTCTAGCTGTGGAAGAAATCTAGTCATACCCTCAGCAAGGCCAAGACAGAAGCCAGCGTCCAGAGTTTCTGGTCCACATTAAAGTCCAGTCCAAATCCGGTATCTGGGTAGCTTAGCTCGTGTTTTCAGTTGCAGTCCATTGCTGTGCTGCGGTGTTCTGGCTTCCGCCTGGAGCCTGTGTGAGGAGCTGGCATGGCCATGGGCCACGTGGCCGCTAAGGCTGCATGGCCATGGAGAAGGCGAGCATGCGCAAATGTGCGTGCAGGAGGGAGGGGGAGAGAGAGAGAGAGAGAGAGAGAGAGAAGGTGTTTCTCCATTCTCCCGGGATTCGATCAGCTTGGGCTTGGGATGGTATTCTTCAAAATGACCTGTCAGCTTCCTGAGCTTTTGCAGGCTTTGGATGGGTTTACACCCCCTAGTTAGACCAACAGGCCTCTATGGTCCAGCACCTCCAACTGTGTCCCCCAGCAATCTGGTACTGGAGTGGGGAAGGGAGGAGTGGTGAGCCCCTTGGTGGAGCAATGCTGTAATCCCCCGGAGTGTGATGGCTGTAGCTTCCTGGTACAGCAAACAGGCTTGTGTTCCCCAGTTGATTAAGTTCAATGTCTAAGTTCCTTTGCTCCCCTTTCCCAGTAATAATTAGCTAAATACTCATGGTAACAGTCAGAGAGAGGAGTAATAGGAAATGACTTGCAGAGGTAGGTAGGTAGGTAAGTTCTTCAGGGGAATGTTGCTTTTTTTCAACTTAAAATAAAACAAAAAACTATCTGATTATAATGTAAAACTCTGATTTCTATTGTATACAGTTTACATATGTTGATGGACTAATTTCCACGACCCCATCAACCCTATAAGATAGACCATTTTATTGATGTGGAAACTGAGGCAGAAGGAAGTTAAATAACTTGCCCAGGATCATACAGCTAGTAAGTGGAGAAGTCCCAGAGTCTGGGGTGCTACCAGCGGACACAGAAACAGGTGAACAGATCTGAAAACATGTTAGAACGTCTCCAAGACTTGGAGACCTTAGGTATAAGGGAGTCATGGAAAGGGAGGAATGTCAGCACATTCTGGATTTTTGCTTGAGCAATGGATACATGGTAATAAAATTTCCTGATGCAATGAAAACTGAAGGAGTAAGTATTCCTAGACTTTGTTGTTGTTGGGGAGGGAGTCGTACTTGAGATTTGTTGAGCTGGAAATTCCATTAGACATTCAGATGGAATTGTACAGTAGGCAGCTGGGAACATGAATCTGGAGCTTGGAGTAGGGGTTGGTTAGGGCTGGAGGTGCAGCTTTGGTGGTCGTTAGCACATGGGCAAAAGTATAGCTAGAGAAGAGCGCATGACCCAGGAGAAATTCCCAATGTGCTTGAACCGTAAGAAGTTGGGTAGAATTTGGCAAAGGAAACTAAAAGAGTGGCCAGTGATTACATAGGAAACCAAGGAGAATGCAGTGCCATGTACGTTAAGAGAAGAGAAAGTTTTCAGAAGAAGGAGGTAGTAACATGCATGAAATCTCCTGAAAGGTATAGAAACATGAGGACAGAAAAGTCTATGGGATTTAGCCAAGTGAAGGGCAGTAGCGTAACACTGTTGGAATGCATATCGGAATAGGTTGAAGAATTGGTATTTGGATGAGAAAATGGCTAGAGGAAGTTCTGAGTCATTAATTAATATGGTTTGCTGTGATAGGAGAGCAGAGGAATGAGGTAGCATTTTTTACGCAGGTGGAAATGATACAGTAGGAAGGGAGATGTTTATAACATTAATTATTCATCAAATAGCTGATTTAGCCAATTCATTGGACTGGATTGAAAAATCAAATGATCTCTGCAAAAATTCTCTGTATACTATTAATTACTTTAAAAATATTTCTAGGAATATGCTTTTTCTAGGCCTTGCCGTTTCCGTGGGCCCTTCTGTGTATTTTATGTACAGTAAGTACTGATGGTCAAGGTCCGCACTGGCCCGAGGTTCTCCTGTGTTGTGTTGCATAAAATGAATGCTTTTTTCCTAAATTGTTTCCTTTGGAGCTTTGACTAGCTATTTTACTCTGCTGGACTTCAGTTTTCCCATCTTAAAAGTAAATGGTAAATAATGAAGAACTATATTTACTGTTATAGAGAGAGGCCCAAACAAACTGATGAGTAAAAAAGGGATTTTAAAAACAACAGGTAATGTATAATTCCAATTTTTTAAAACTATGTACATACATCAGTGTATTCACTTTATTCATTTTTATTGATCTATCGATGTCTGGAAATTTGATTTTTTGACAGAATATCAAAACTGAATTGTTTATCAAAACTTAACAATTTGAAACAGTAAAACTAAAGAGAGTAAAGAAAAAACCCATGCAATAATAAATAATAATATTTGCTTTTCTAAGATAGGAAAATTTTATCATTTGCAAAGGAATATGAAAATCAAGGTGACTTACATGGAAAGAAACCCAGCTCAGTGTATTTGGCTGGGAGCCCATAAGGGCCATGTCAGTTTTGAACTTTCTACTATTTCTAAGTGAAGTTAAAAAAAAAAAAAAAAAGAAAAATCAGCCTGAATCCAAGTGTCTTTTGATCCTTCCTTACACTTTCTCATTTTCTGTAAGCCCTTCCTTCAACGGTGTCTGCCTCCATCTACGCTGTACTATTAATATCAGCTCCATTTACTGACCCCTTTTTGCAAGCGACTTCTTTTGGTTCTGGCTTTGAACATTTTGTCAATTCAATCCTGCACCCTTCCCTTTATTCTGGGCTTCGTCCAGGGAATGCTGAGTTCCAGCCCAGTGTCAGTTCTGGAACAGAGATTTCCTGCCTGGCTCTGCAGGATAAATGCGCCCCGCGAGTGTTCTGTGGCTCTGCTCCACTCTCCTGGCAGCGGCCTGGGGCTGGCGCCGTGTCCTGATGCCCTCTGATGCAGTCTGCCTCTTGCCCCGACTCACCTTGGCTTACATCCCTGGGTTCCAGCATTCTTTGTGATTGTCCTTTTTGGATTAGAAGTGCTTTATGAGAAATTGGTAACGGTGCTTATTTTGGGTTGCTGGGAAAAGAGTCTTAAAAGTATCATCCCTAAAATAAATTACATCTTATAATTTTTCCAATAGTTTTCTTTGTTTTTAAAAGTCGTGTGAAGGTGAAGGAGTTGGAGGAGACTTTCTTGAGCTGCTTGCTCTGCCTTACAGGGAGGGCCCCCTTCTTCTTTCTCCTTTATCTTGCGCGGCCCTGCCTTCGAGGTCCTGCCGAAATCCCAGGCACTTGGCGAAGCCTGCCTTTGGGACCTGCCGTTTCTCTGTCTGGTCACACTAGTTCTCTCAGATGTAACCTGTGCTGCCTGTCTGGTAAGTAGAAGCTTTGACTTCGCGGTGAGACTCAGTTTTGTCCCTACCCTCTAACATTTATCCCAAGCGCGGGCTGTGGAGTAAGAGCGCCTGGAATCCTGGCTCGTCCATCGTTGGCTCCTGAATGGTCTTGTTCCAGATGCTCACCATCTCCGTGCCTGAGGCTCCTTCTCTGCTCAGTGCGATAATCATATCTGTACTTTCAGGTCGTTGGGAGGGTTAAATGAAATAATGCACATAACATGTTTAATACACTGCCTGGCACCAAGCTGGTGTTCAGTGATTATTATTGTTTGTATGTGTATTGTTATTTAACCTCACTGTAGTGAAAAGAACTGGAGAAAGAGTTACAAAACAGGCAGTGTGTTACAGAAGTGGTTTCTGCTCTAATAGAACGTACATTCTAGCCGTTGATAACTAATGACTTGATTATTTATTTCAGTGCTACTCTTTTAAGAAGTATAGGCTGCTACGAACATGCCTGACTTCTCCTAGAGGGTTTAGGATGTGAATTTAGATCTGGCAAAGGCACAGGTGTGAACCAGCTGAATGTCGGGAAGAGTATTCCAAGCAAAGGGAACAGCGTGTGTGGCACTCTGAGCTGGAGGAGCATGGTAACTGAGGAACTGAAAGAAGACCAGTGTGGCTGGGGCGCAGCGGTGAAATAAGTGAGCTCCAGGAGAGCCACACCTGGGTTTTATGCCGCATCATTTCCCTAATACCTTATGCCTGTGTGTTAAGAAGCTCAGCTCATACTTGGTAATGACTTACTGTATGTGGGCAAAGCTGATTCATCTGACTCTTTTAGGCAGCAAAATAAAGTGGTTTGCTGGGCAAGCGATGTATCAGTAAGGGTCCAGGGAAACAGACTCCACTTTGGACATTTTTAGCAGCGAGAATTCAGTATGAGGAGTTGTTCACACAGGCCCTAGAGAAATACAAAGACAAAGAGGGGACACTGAAGTAACAAGGAAGGAGTAACTGTAGGAGGCCCCCACCTCTCCAGACCGGAGTCTTCAGCTTTGTCTTCACTGGCTCCCTCTCCCGCATCTCCCACATCTCCCGCATCTCCACTAAGTTCTGTCTTAGTGGCCCTGAAACTCAGAACCGTAAGCATGCGTGGGATGGGAGGGTGAGCTCAGGGTACTGCCTAGCAGGTGCTGGTACCTCGGGAGCTCAGAGCTGGGAAGACTTCCCAGGCAGTGCTGGTACCTGTATCTCTAAGGCTAAACCGTTTAGGTTAGTTCTAAGAATAGCGAAATAAGGCGGAAACGGAGGCCACCACTAGGCGGAACAGGAAGGGGCCTCCCTCTAGCGGCCACTATTGGTGGAAACTGAGAGTCGCAGGCAAAGCAGAAACGTGATTTCCGGAGCCGTGGGCCCATTGTCACATAACATCATGTAGAAGGGTGGGTGGGAGATTTTATTTTTCTAAGGGGTCTATAGAAAGATACATGTGGCAGGAAGGTAAGAACAAAGGAGGGGGGAACATTAGTAATTGGGTATCAAGGGTGACATGGTATTGCTTTGGCTAGCATCTAGTTCTCTCGTTCCAGACCTTCAGCGTATAGCAGGTTACGTTGAAAGACTGCAGGAAAAAATATTCCATTGGCTCTTTGTTTGGGAATAATAAGGACTAATGCAGAACCATAGAGAAAATTTCTTTGTAAGTTTATGTCACTCCAGTCTCTGAATTGGAAATATATATGTATGCACATATACAGATACATACTTACATATACAATACACACTCATACACACATACATGTGTACCTCCATATCTAAATAGATCCTATTTAAGTATCCATTTAAAATTATTGAAAAAGAACAAACTTTGTAAGATCTTCCTCTTGTGTCGAAAGCTGTTGGAAACTGTCACGCACACTCACTAGAAGGAGACCGTGGGTGGTCACGCAGGTTGGGCTCAGACCCTGAAAGGCTTGGCCATCTACCAAATCTCTTGCCTGTGCACTCCAGGGAACTCTGCTTCCCCTTGTCCTTGGTGGTTGATTGCAGACTCCCTGCGATGTGGAAAATTGCATGTGCCTTTTCTCCCAGCGTGGCCGAGCCTTTAACTGGCTGCTGAGGCTGAGCAGGCACCACCCAGAGACCTTTCGGTTCCTCCCCTGCCCTGCGCCCCGTGGTGTGGAAAGTCTTGTCACCTAGACCACAAACACTAGGTTACAAATAATTTCTCAATATTTGTTAATAAGAATAGTCTTAAAAGTTAATTGCTATTTTGATACCAAGTTGACTGAATTCCAACCAGAAGTAAATGGATGTTTTAGTCATCCCAAACAATTCTAACAAAGACCAAAACATGATGGTCATTAGATATTTTGGAATGTTAAAAAATAATGATTGGATCCCCCAATACTACTTTTAAATACCTTGAAAGACACGGACTTAGGCAGAATTAACATTTTTTCATGTGTAAATGTTAAAAGATGTGTTTGCATGGAAGGTCTGTTTAGTCAGAAGTGTGCCTCTTGTGCAGTTGCTCTTGGTCAATGACAATACTTGAATTAAGTATTTTAGTTCCTTTATTTAAACGCTGATATTTCTCCAGAGAATGAGTGGAGTGAGTCCTTTGGTGTGGAAGGCACGTCTTCGGAAGGCGGAGTTGATGCTAGCTGAAGTCTGCTGGCAGAAAGGACCCCCAACTTTCCTAAGAAATGTGCAGAAAAATTGTGGTGTCCCAGTTTCAGTATGTGCTGGTGGCACAGATCTATAAAGTGTGAACTCAGTAGAGGCCACTCTTGGTCAAGCCAGAAGCACGCTTGGGCTCATGTTTTAGATGGAGTGACTCAATATTTGAACATGAACTAAAGGGACTGCAACAAGGACCAGCAAAGAAATCAGAACAAGTGGACAAGCATCCATCGGGCACTTGGTGCTCAGCACCTAAGTGGTTTTTTTAGACCTCTTGGTTCTCTCCACTTGATATTTGGCAGTAGGACTGATAAACTTGAGTAAGTAAACTGAATAAGAAAACTCGTATAACTCAGAGCAAGTAGGGCTCCCTAAAGGTAAACATTGGACTTCCTGCTAATGAGGTAATTAGTTGGTATTATAAAGGAGATAGAATCATCTTTGCATTCCAAGGTCAAGAAAGAAATCAGGTGTATTGTGAGGGGAAAGTAAAAAACTCTAGAATGATTCCTTGTTTATGGCTTGAGAAACCACTGTGAAATGGTCTGATCCCTGCAAAGGCAGAAGAGAAAAGTAAGAGTATAGTTTAGGAGGAAGATACACTTATCTTGGAATATGCTCCGTGTGAGAGCCTCTGAGCCATCTCAATGGGTGTGCCAGGCAGGCGTTTGAAAATACAAACCAGCAGGTCAAGACAGACGTGTGGATGGAGGAAATGGGCGTGGGAACACCAGCAGCCGAAGCCAGGGAGATGAACAAGATCCCTGAGGCAGAGCACAGGCTGAGGAGAGATGAGTTCTTGATCGAAGCTAGGATCACAGAGAACACCAAATCATGAGGTGCCAGAAGAGAATCCTCGAAATAAAAGTGAGAAAGAATGGGAAGAAAGGATGGGGAGATTATGATGGAAAAAGAGCAAACTATGTTAGAATCTATTAATAGTTTAAGCAGCTGTGGTAGACATAATGCTGTGTTCAGTAAACTGTTTTTCATTGTTTTTCCCTTCCTGGGTACCAGGAAGACTACATTTCCCAGTCCCCTGCTCCTTCTGGGTGGAACTGTGGCGCTGAACTCGGCCAGTGGGAAGGAGGTGGAGGGGAAGCAGTGCAGTGCACCTCCCAGCCAGCCCCCTGAGGCACTGCAGGTGGTCTGTGGGCACGCTCCCTTCCCTATCTGTGTGACCAGATGGGGAGTCATACCAGACAGCTTCCTGATCAGAAATATCTAGATGGAACTTTGCGTGAATGAGAAATAGATGTTTATTGTGTTAACCTACAGAGATGTTGAGGTTATTTACTATAGCAGTAAACATACATTTTTTAAAGAAAAATCCTCACTTGAGGGCATGTTTGATGATCTTAGAGAGAAGGGAAGCGGGAAAGAGAGAGAAAGATGGAGAAGGGAGAGGGAGAAGCATCGATGTGAGAGGAAAACATTGATTGGTTGTCTCCCATAGGTGCCTCGACCAGGTATCGAACCCACAACCTAGGGTATGTGTCCTGACTGGGGACTGAACCTGGAACCTTTTGGTGTATGGGATGATCCTCCAACCAACTGAGCTGCCCAACCAGGGCAATTATAGCAGTTAACACATTTTGATCAATATAACCACTTAAAAACCTGTTTAAATGGGGACATGTCATTTTCAGTTATGTTTTGGTATTGCTGACACACTTGAAAAACTCAGCCATCCCAGCAATATGCATCTTTCGAGATACTTTATTTGCTGTCTTTTGAAGCAGGGTTGTAAGTTTCAGGGTCCTTGAAATGACATCAAATCTTAAATTTATGTTTAAAATAGACTCATCAGAGATGGAAGAATAAAAGGTTAGCGCCCGCATACACGCAGTGGTGGTGCCCTGATGATGGTATAACCGCCGAGGGTACTCGTGAGCCTTTTCTCAACCACCCCCCAGAGGCCATCCAACCCCTTACAGGGCCTGACAACTAAACCCCTGGTCTCGTGGGCTTGTGACGTTTGCACGTGATTTCTCTGACTGGAATGTCTAAGCAATGGTTTACTGTCATTATAGAAGTTTCCTGATCCCAGGGTGATGAACCCAGTGCAAAAGAATATGTACCTGAGTGCAGAAAGTAACAAGGCTTCTTCCAAGTCAGTCTTCTTGATCGATAGAAAAGTTTTGAGCCCTGGTTGGTGTAGCTCAGTGGATCGAGTGTGGCCTGTGAACCAAAAGGTTGCCAGTTCGATTCCCAGTCAGGGCACATGCCTGGGTTATGGGCCAAGTTCCTAATAGGGGGCGCATGAGAGGGAACCACATGTTGGTATTTCTCTCCATCTTTCTCCTTCCCTTCCCCTCTCTCTAAAAATGAATAAAATCTTTTCTTTTTTTTTAAAGAAAAGTTATGAGCTCCTCAGGATGTCATATTAAAGAAAATAAATTCAACCACAAAAAGAAGTTAGGCTACAAAAGGAATAACTTTGGGGTTATAACCCAAAGTATACAGTGGGTCCATACTAATACATAATGAGCTATCCTGGGTTCTGAACTGTATCTGGGAATACTCATTTTGACACCGAATACTGTCATTTTG
>PVJI01028276.1:0-16694 GCA_004026765.1 Micronycteris hirsuta
CCTCCCGCGACCACCGCCCAACATCTCAGGAGCATCCGCGGCGTCACAAGCTCGGAGAGAGAGTTCTCGAAGGAAGGGGCCTACTTTTTCTGTGTGTACTGGGCGACACACAGAAGGTGGGAGGGACCCAGAGGCGGGGAGGACCTCAAGACCCTGCAAAAATGCCTGGTGTGCATGCAGTTCTGAGACTCGGCCAGCGTTGCTCATAGGCCATGAAATGCCAGTGGCCGTGGAGAGGGTGGCGTTTGAGACAACATGTCCGCCTCGTCGAGGGACAATCCAACGGCTGATAGCAGTTAAATGATTACGCCAGAGTTCTCCGCTCCCCGCCCTACTCCTCATTCTGTCTTGCTTTTTTTGTTCTTTTACCGTTTTCTTTTCTTCTTCTGTCTCATTTCTTCCGTAGTAAGACCTCTGCCCTGTCCCCACTACTAACATATTCCCTTCTGGAACGACGTACCCACCTCTGCCCGGAGCTGCGCCCAGACCCGTGACTGTAGAAACACTACAGGCCGAGAGACCGAGCTCAGACGAGAGGGGGCTTCTTCGCTTTTGGTGCAAATTTGTTGTTTTTTTGTTTTTGTTTTGTTTTGTGTTTTTACCATGATTTAGGCCCCTGAAATAGCCGCTGCTATTTTATCAGTTGATTTCTTCTACCATGATTTTTCACAGAAATATTTCCTCTCGGAACATCTGCTGCCGTCTGGAACATATTTTTCCCCTGGTACTTGACTTTGCACTTCCTATAGCTGTCAGATAAGCGTGGTCTCACAGATTCTGCGGCACAGCTCGGTGCTCCTAAACAAACATCAATTACGCTCGCGGCTGCTATTGTGTCGATCGGAACGCAAAACGTGCCAGCTGTCTTCCTGGCTCCCAGACTTCTTAATTACCCGGCTTCGCGATGCTGCTACTGCAAGAAATACTGTTTATGGTCGCTTTAGAAATAGAAATGCTATCACTCGGTGACTTCTAAGGCCTCTGCTAGTTGGACTAGCTTTTGCAGATTCAAAATACTAGTTGCAAGAATTCCTGAGCCTGCTGGACTCTGTCACAGCTTCATCCCCCTCCCATCTGCTGGTCTTCCCGTAGCTGAGCTCCTCTCTGAGAGCTTCGGTGGAATGTGTACCTCCCGAGCGAGTTAATTCATTCTACTGTAAAGTGCCTGTATTTCAAACAGGATCATGGAGATGTATTTGAAAGGGTTCATTTCCAGCATTCAGAATGGGGCAAAAGAGTTTTCAGTGTTTTTCTTTCTAATTTGTGTATTCCTGCTGTTCAGGCCCTCTAGTGCTACAACATAAATACGGCTGTATTGAAGGCGTGTGTTCACGTCTTGGGGGTTAGTATCATTCTTTTGAAAAACCATATGATTCTCTCTTTCCCTCTGCTTCTCTTTCTAAGAAATGTTCAATTTGAGATCCCAGAATCTTGTTCCTAAGAATTAATCCTAAGGAAAAATTTCGACCCCCCAAAATATCTATCTGCGCAAAAGCATTCCTGGAAATTTCTTTTTTTGATAATAGTAAAAAATAACATTATCTGAATATTATTGTATACAGTTTTCACTACAAAAGTCACCCAGATGGAGGTTCTTGTCGATATCCCACTTTGTTGCCTACGTAACACAGCATTTGCCACAATGATTTGGAGATTTTAAAATTCGAAGATTTCTCATAGAAACAGAGAGTAGGTTGGTGATTCCCGGGGCTGAGATGGGGTGGGGTGGGCGAGGAAGGTCAAAGGGCACAAACTTCCAGTTTTGAGAGGGGTGAGCTCTGGCATCTAATGCACAGCTCGGCGACCGCAGTCGGCAAGGCTGGATTGTGTGCGTGCGGGTTGCTAAGAGTAAGTCTGAACGTTTCTGGTCGCCCACAAACACAGAAGGGTGGCTATGGGAGGCGACGGACGTGCGACTCACCCTGTTACCATCATTTCGCGATAACATGTACGTGTGTCCAGTCACGTCCGCCTTGAACTTACACAATGTTGTGTGTCGACTGTATCTTCACAGAGCTGGAAAACATTTCCAAAATTGCACAGCATGAACAGAGTGAGCTGATGTTTCCAGATAACTTGGAGAAAGGACGCCACCATGTTTGTTTCTGAGTTTCCTGGTAACCAAGGCCAAAAAAAAACCCCAACAGATTTTACTCACTAGTTGAAAAGGAAATCAGACACCTTAATCTCTGTTTGTAATGGAGCTACTTACAGCGAAATACGATATATCTCTAAAGATGATTCTTGGGTACTGAGTAGCATTAAAAGACAGCACCTTCAGTTGAGATTTTATGTAAGACACAGAGATACAATTTAAATGAAAGCTTCTGAATTAGTTTTCTATGACGTCTGAAAATACGTTATTAATTGTAAACCGGCAACATGGGTTCCGTGGAGGGCGAGGCGAATGTGCTCCAGGCATTTTGTTTCCTGAAGATCCAGCCAATGTGCAGAGTCTGGAAGAAGGAGCACACCGTGTGTCCTCAGCCAGGCTTCGGGGAAACCCGGGCATCGGCGGCTTCCTGGCCTGCAGTGTCTCATGCCCTCACTCGGGCCGTAGATCCCCACACGTGTTCTGGAAACCCCCCGGTGCTGCTAGACGTCCCCGGGGGCACTGACAGGAAGGTCTCAGCACCAAGTACCGTACTCGGAGGCGCTGGTCTAAGCCACGCTGAGTCCATTTCTGTGATCATCTGGCACGCCCTTAAACTTTAGTAAACGTGGGTGTGTTCTGAATGTCCCGGGCAGAGAGTACACCGATTTCCCGGTTTGCTAGACCATGGTGTCCCGCCTCCTGCCCTGCTGGTTTTTCTAAACGCGGTGTGCTGCTTTATCCCTTCCCTCTCACCACGTGGTCTGGGAAATCTGGGCTGCAGCAGGGCTGGCACGAGAGCCACAGGCTGCGTGGCACAAACACTGTCATTCTGGGCCCAGCTTGCACACTCCTGGATTCCTGTGGCAGCCCCGGCGGGTGCCCGACTGCCTGGTCCACGGTCCTCATCCTCCCCCTAAAAGACCCAGGACGGCAGCCTGCAGGGAGGGAGACTGCTAGATGACAGAACGAAGTTGCCAGAACTGGTGACGGCAGAGCCCTAGGAAGACTCCACGCAACTGCTGCCTTGACCCTGGTCTCTCCCATGGTCACGTGGCCAGGAAAACATGGCACACCAACACCGGCTGTTAGCCATGCTTCTGAGAAATAATCCTCCACGAGATAAACCGTGGCACGTTGCTGGTCAGACTGAGACGTTCTGTATGTCACAACAAGAAACTAAGTGTCCGTGAGGAAAAGCCATAGATTTATTCATCCACTGATGGTCAGTTATCATTTAGATTTTAAATCTTAGGTAAGTTCTTTTGGATTGTGTTGTTTTGTTTTATACTGTGGGTATGGGGCCCAATCAGAAGTCAGCACTGAGGGAAAGGACCAAAAGACAGGCTCAGGTTTGTCTTCCATCTGGACTCCTGGGCTCCCCGCTCCCCCCTGGACTCCCCAGGCCACCTGCTACCTGTAACGCCTTCCTTTCCGGCAGATGCAAGAGACAGTGTGTTGGCCAGCCAGCTTAATAGTCCAGACCACTTGAGGGCTGTTTGCTTGCTGTAAATAAATCGGCCTGGGTTTCATCCATGGTCTCTCCTTTATTATGGCGAGACCCCTTCCTGGAGTGTGTGTACCCTGAGGGTCTGCTAATCAAAAGCCCATCCGCTGGCCCCTGGGGGGTGCCCCAGGTCAGTGAGGGGCAGAGGGAGCAGCTGCTATTTGCCCTAGGGAAACTTCAGGTGACCCCACACGGAGGCCTGGAGGTGGGATGACCCCCAGAACGTCCCACAGCCAGAGTGAGCCCAGTGCCCAGAATGGACGGAGAGAAACCCCTCGGAGACAAGAGAGTGCTTCGAATACAGAGCTTCAGGAAATGGACTGGTGGGGCTTTGGGCAGTGAAGTCTGGGGGAAGCCTCCTCCGTGGGCACTTGTTCCGTCACAGGACCCTCAATCTGCCCTCCTCTGCCTTTCCACACAAGCCCTAGGCCACAGCAGCCTCTGCCTCCCGCATCATGTGCATCAGCGAGTCCTCTGGGCTCAAACTCCAGAATGACTTTGAATTCTGAAAGGTTTAGGGCCGACTGCTTTGAAAACTCACCCTCGTCTCTTCTTCAGTCACCCCACTGGCATCAGTGTCTCCTGTTTCCAGCAAGCAATTTCTAGAAGTCTGATGGGTCTGGGACTGTCCCAAGCTCCCACGGAGAGCAACCCACAGAGCCAGGGCATGGCCTGGGGTCACTGAGGCCACACATATCCTTGTCCTCTTCCCACGAGGCTGCCCGATCCCTGTGCCAAGCACAAGAGTCATGACGTCACCGTGGAAAAGAAAACAGTTTCCGCCACCGCCCAGTGAGGGGACAGCACACATCTTTAGATCCAGGTGTGAAATAATCCGCCCTCCGCGTGTGAATTTCGTCCAGTGCAGTCAGCACCTCAGGACCCTGGCTCCCTCTCTATTCCTAAGCAACGTATTTAGTTCAGGGAAACGGAGGAACAAGCACAAATTCAGCTGCATGAAGACAAGACCATGTCGCCACCAGTGAGTGAAGGCTCGCAAGAGATTAAGTTGAATGTCTCTTGCCCTGGCCAGTGTAGCTCAGTGGATTGAGCGTGGGCTGGGAACCAGAGGGTCCCGGTTTGATTCCCCGTCAGGGCACATGCCTGGGTTGCGGGCCTGGTCCCCAGTGAGGGCCATGTGAGGAGCAACCATACATTGCTGTTTCTCTCCCTCTCTGTCTCCCTCTCTTCCCCTCTCTCTAAAATAAATGAATAAAATCTTAAAAAAAAAAAATGGGCCTGGCTGGTGTAGCTCAGTGGATTGAGCACGGGCTGGGAACCAAGCGGTTCCGGTTCGATTCCCAGTCAGGGCACATGCCTGGGTTGCGGGCCGGGTCCCCAGTGAGGGCCATATGAGAGGCAACCACACATTGCTGTTTCTCTCCCTCTCTTTCTCCCTCTCCTCTCTCTAAAAATAAATAAATAAAAATCTTAAAAAAAAATGGAATCTTTAAAAAAAAAAAAAAGTTGAATGTCTCTGGGTCACAGTCTGGCTTCCGCTGTCCTGAGAGTTCCAAGAGCCCTGCTGGGGTTGGGTGGGGAGAAGCAGAGGGTCCTGGGAGCCACAGGGACCACCCTCGTTTGGGCATCAAGCAGAGTGGGAGAGGCCCGAGCTGTGCAGCACCTGCAAACATGAGGTCAGAGCGAGTGTGCTGGTCAGTGCTTTCTGCTTCTAAGCTCACCTCCTGTTATTGGAAGGTCAAATTCAAACACTTTCGTAAAGTAAAATAATGGTTCTCAGGATGTTGGTGGAAGAGTAGTAATCTCAACAACAGAGAGGCGAGACAAGCTGCCCTGGGCCAGGCCGACCCAGGCTTTGTGTCCTTGGGAAAAAGACCCTGGGGCGCTTACCCTAACCAGTGTGTCTGCAGAGTCACACGGTTCCAACCTGGAAGTGCTGTCCTCTGTGTACACGGGCCATCCAACGTCACCTCCAGCTCCAGAAGTCCCCGGAGTGCTCGTTCCTGTGCCTTTTAGAAGCAGGTTGGTCCTCAGCTCTCCTCCACCACCGGAGAGTCAGCTTTCGAAGGTCCGCTTCAGCCAGTGAGCACCACACCCTCTGCTCCCCAGTCCTTCAGATGTCGTGTTGGCCGCGCTGTTCCCTCTCCTGCCCGCCTGGGTCTCTGTCTCTCTCGTTAATGGGTTTAGCAAAGTGTACCTGGGTGTTGTTCCGGAAAGAACAAAATGAGCCATGTGGAGCGGGTCTGCCATCCGAGCCTGGGGCTCGCTTTGATTCTTCTTTTCGACTGTGGTCGCTGCTGCAGGTGGCAGGTCTCGGCCAGAGGCCTTCAGTCCGGGGCCCACGCACCTCTGGACATGAGCGGAGATTCCCGTGGGGACCAGGCACAAGGAGCTGAAGGGAGAAGGAGTCATTTTCAGCATCTCGGTGACCTGAACGAATATCCCTCGAGGATGTGCTCTGGTGATGGAAGTGCGTTCCCCTCCTCCACGTCGCTTCCGTCCGCTCCATGAAGGCTGTGCCTCTTGCCCGCCCACCCACAGGGCCCCTCCTGAAAGGACATTTCAACGTCGAAGTTGGTCCTGAGAACGTGGATGACTCTAACGACTGACTACAAATCCTTCCGTGAGCCAGGTGTTGGTTTCTAAATGTTTGCTTTCAAAAACTCATCCGTTGGTTGACCATTAACCTTATTTTGTTCTTGATGAAAGCACATAACTCAGAAAGTTCATGGAATAGAGTGACATTGATGCTAAAAAGTTTTTAAAAAACCAAAAAAACTTCCGTGTACCAGGGCAAAATTCCCAGAGCTAATAGCTATAAAAATGAAAAACAGGAATCAGAAATCATACTGAATTCCCACTCACTGCAGCAGTAGAATACTCAGAAACATGAACTAAATGAAGTTAAACAACTCCATCCATCCCACGAAGGCATGAATTTCTGATCACAGTCCCTCTTCAGCTTTAATATTTATCCATTAAAATTTGGGATCTATTTGTGTTTTGATCAATTCTTTGCTACTAATAATTGTAATGATAATGGGATCCAGAGGAAATTTTTAGCATCTAAATGCTTATAGTCACAGGATATTAAAAACATATTTCAGTTCCTCTTTATGGGCACATTTGTTTTGGATCCAGAGACATATAATCAATAAAACATTTTCATGCATAAAATGTTTTATGTCAGATGAAATTCTGTGGGAATGGAAATATGAGTTCAAAGAGAAAAGGAAGGATGTAAAATTTCCAACTGCTGAAGAAGAGCTTTTGTTGCTGGTTTTGATCTAATGGATGGCTTTTCCACCCATTTACTGGGGCCAGTATCTCCCATCACCTCACTTTCCTCCTTCACGCCAAGAGTTACCACAGCCGTTTCCTAAGACGGCCGTGACAAAGGCTCCCAAACAGCGGCTTAAAGTAACAAATTCCGTAAAAGGACAACGAAGGTATGTCATGAACAAGTCTGCGCCCGCAGAAGTGATAAACTAGAAGAATGGACAAATGTCTTGGAAAGCACAGTTTGCCAAATCTCACAAGAAAAATAGACAACTGACTAGGCCTGTATCTATTAAACAAATTAAGTCAGTAATTAATAGCCTTCCGAAACAGCAGGCATCAGGCCCAGATGGGTTTACTGGTGAACCCTACCAAACATTTAAGGAAGAAACTGCACTAATCTTCTATAGTCTGTTCTAGAAGCTAGCAGCGGAGAGAAGACCTCGCTCTCCAAGGCCAGCACGGCCCTTATAGCAAAACCAGACAAAGGCACGGTAAGAACAAACAAAACAAAATAAAAAAACTGCAGTCCATTATCTCTCATGAATATACATGCCAAAATCCTCGACAAAATAGTAGCAAATCAAATTCAACAAGGTGTGGAAAGAATTAGTCTTCCCTTGGTATCTGTGGGAGATTGGTTCAAGAACCTCTGTGAATCAGAAAATTTGTGGCTGGAAGTTCCTTACACGAAAGGGTGCAGTGTCGATGTAAAACATCCTCCTGTATTTACTCACTTACTTCCTTGTTTATTTCGGAGAGAGAGGAAGGGAGAGAGAGAGAAACATTGGTTTGTTGTTTCGCTGATCCACGCATTCATTGGTTGATTTTTGTATGTGCACCGACCAGGGATCAAACCCACAACCTTGGCGCATCAGGACGGTGCTCTAATCCCCTGAGCTAACTGGCCAGGGCCCTCCTTTATGCTTTAAATCATGTGTAGATTATTTATAATATCTAATACAGTGTAAATGCTATGTAAATTGTTGTTATACCATGTTGTTTAGAGAATAATGATAAGAAGAAAGTCTGTACGTGTTCAGTAAAGATGCGACCTTTGTAGTCCTAACTACATAGTACACATTAGGAACAAAGTAACTCTTTTTCTGCATATTTTTTATGTGTGGTTGGTTGAATCCTTGGACGTGGAATCTACAGACACAGAGGGCTGACTGTGTACACCATGACCAAGTAAGCTGTATCCCAGATATGCAAGGCTGGTTGTGAATTAATGGAAGCCATCATAACAGGTGATCAAAGAAGAAAATCTCACAATCACGTCAACAAAATGCTTTTCACGTTTTTGTAGAAAAGCATTTGACAAAATCTAACCCCTGTTCATGATAAGAACTCTTCGCAAACTAGAATAGAGGGGGACTTTGTTAACTAGATGCAGAACATCTACAAGAAAGGTACAGACAGTGTCATACTTAGTAGTGGGAAATGAGAAACTTTTCTAATAAGAGCAGGGCCGAGGCAAGAATGTCTCCTCTCGCCATTGCTTTTGACACCATCCTGGAAGAGCTAGCTAATAAGACAAGAAAGGGAAATAAAAGGTGTACAGACTGGGAAGGAAGAAATAAAATATATTTGTTTGCAAGTAAAATGCTTGTCTATGCAGAAAGTCTGAAAGAATCAACAACAACAAAAAACCTCCTGAAGCTAGTATGTAGTTGTAGCAAGTTTGCAGGACCCAAGGTAAATATACACAAGGCAATTGCTTTTCTGTATGCCAGCAATGAACAGGTGGAATTTAAATTTAAAAACATAATCTCACTTATATTAGCATTCAAAAATAATATATTTAGGTATAAATCTAACCAAAATACGAACAAAATCTACATGAGGAAAACTATAAAACTCTAATGAAAGAAATCAAAGAAGAACTAAATAGGGCTGGGAACCAAAGGGTCCTGGTTCGATTCCCAGTCAGGGCACATGCCTGGGTTGCAGGCCAAGTCCTCAGTGAGGGCCATGTGAGAGGCAACCATACATTGCTGTTTCTCTCCCTCTCTTTCTCCCTCCCCTCCCCTCCCCTCTCTCTAAAGATAAAATAAAAATATTTAAAAAAAAAAAGAAGAAGAACTAAATAAATGAAGAGATATTCCATGTTCATAGACAGGAGGGCTCAGTATTGATCTGTAGATTCAACCCAATCCCAATTTCTAGGCAAACAATTATATAGTCTCTGAACAATAAGCAATTTCTCTTCTTTAAGCTATTTCTCTCACATGCCTTATTACATTGGCTACATTTCAAGGCCAATGTTAAAAGGGGGGTGGTGATAACAAGAACCCTTGCATGGTCTATCTTTAGTGGGTTTTCCTAGAGCATTTAGCTTTAAGTATAGTGTTAATTATTGCTTTGAGATTGATATTGAATGTTCTTTAAAGAAAATAACCTTTCTCCCTTACAGTAAAATATTATGCCTACCACACGCCAGTGGCCGAATTTCTCCGAATTTCTGGCATGCACCGACACTGGAGTTTGAAGGAGAGAGCAGAGGCTCAGCACGCTGACGGGACCTGCTGTGCCCCAGCTGGGATCGAACCTCTCGTCTCCTGGGGGCATGAGGGCTGCCCTTCTCTTTTTCTCTCTAAGTCTACATGAACCCTGCAGTAATTCTCCCTTCATTAGAGTTGTCTTCTCTTAATTTTATTTCACTTGTCATGTAATGATCCCTATCGATCATCTTTTATTGACTGGGATTCTGAGTTGTCCAAGTCACTGCCTATAAAAAGGGGGGTGCGTGGAAAATGCAGCAGGAAAGTGAAGGCGTGCCCGTTTGTGTTCACCTTCGCCTCCCTTCTCCCGCCCTGGAATCCCCTGGACGCCCGCTCCCGGGGACGAAATGGTGCGCTTCGCTCCCTTCTGGGGGCAGCCATCCTGTCTGATCATTGCTGTGTTCCCATGTCTGATGTTTTGAGAACCAGTACGTTAGAATTTGGAAGCCACAGAAGGACAGCCTGTTTATTTTCTTTTTTTCGACGAGACTTGTCCTTGGTTGAAAGGGTATATTGTTGTGTGTGTATGTGTGTGGTAGTGCCATTTCTTTTGGCAATCTTTAGACCACAAAGACAGGTCAGGCGGGGTTTTATTTTGATTCTCGAGGACACACAATAGCAGTTCTCTTTTCTACGTCACGTGTGCTCTGGAGAGGCAATTACTTTGTGTGTGGTCGGTACGGAGTTTTTGGACGGTCAGTGTTTCTTTGTGTCAGCAACTGCCCGCAGGGACTTGCTCGGCCAGCTATCGTCCTTCTACACACACAGCGGCGTTTGCGCGCCTTCCCACCTTCGCGTGCCTGTGCCCTGGTTGTGAGACCCAGAGGGACCCCCTGGAGTCCTGTGGTCCAGCATTTCCCAGAAACGGCCCAGCAGACACTCATTTTGAAAGACAATCTCTGCCACAGGGACCTTGCAAGTCGGATGCCCAGATCTGCGACGGACAGAGAGGGGTCCTGCAATAGAAGAAGGTATTTCCTCGAGTTTAACGCAGAGTTGCCCACACGTTCCATCATACAACCCTTTGCTCGCCCAGCAACCATGTCAGGTCTGCAAACACCAAGGAATACAGTGGCCCTCACTCCTCACGAGGGTCTCACCATTGCATGAGTGAGCTGGGAATCGAAAATTACACCAAAGCCTCCAGTGTATCACTTGAAGCTGTTTACCATTGTGACTGAGTTTATGGTGCAATCCATACGTAAATACGACCTTATGATATCTGTGGAGATGGGTCCTTTGCTCACTGTGAGTTCTGCCAGTCTCTGCTTTTGTTGTCTTCATAAGCCGTGAACCTTTCCAGTTATTCTCGGGTCTTTGAACTCCTGCGGATCAGAGACGCCTGCACTGCTTGCACCCAACCTGACTCCTCAGGGAAGGTCCTGGGGCTGTTCAGCGGCTCTTCCTGTGGAGGGTGCTCTGACCCGGCGTCCTTCTACCTGGTGCCCTGGAGGCTCATGGGGGCTATTAGTGTCCAGCGATCCTGAGGCCAGTGTCCTGAGTCATTTACCTGTGGGGACCAATTCCATTTCTTCCTTCCCACATCCTACCCCTGACCTCAGCTAACCACTCTGCCCAAGGGCTGGGAGCTACTTTTCCAGGAAGGCTGAAGCCAGGGGTTGGCTCTTAAAACCTTCTTCGTTCCAGCTCCCTTTAACCAGGGTGGCCTTTTCCGGAGAGTGTCAGGGGGTTAGGAGTCCAGAGTCACACAGGGCGAGTCAGCAGCTGCCTATGGGCAGGTGCAGTGGCACCTCAGGATCCAAATTTCTTGAATTATATCAGAGGAGCTGTGTCAAGGATTCCCTGCACCAGCTCCCCGGGGCCAAATGCAGATTCCTAAAGCCTTACTGAAGGCACATTCCACCTGGGGTGGAGCCTGGGAATGAGCCTGTTGAAGAAGCCCCCAGGTGATTGTTCTCACGAATGCATAAGACCATTTGTTTTCAGAGACACAAACCATCTTTTTCACCCATCCTTTGAACTCTCTTACTGTCAACACACCATCCCCCCCCCACCTGCTGCTCAGTAAGCAGCCACTGTCCTCTCTCCAGCCCTGCCCTCCCTTTTCCAGGCAGGACTCAGGCCACCTCCGTGTCTACTCCCACGAAACCCCTCCAGCTTTGAAGTGCCTGGAGCAAACAGAACAAAGAACAATAAAGGGCCTCTTCGAGCTGCTGAAAATAAACTCCAACCGGGGGGATGTGTAAGCCTTCCTTCACCCATTAACTCTCCTCCTCTGTCCTCCAAACAGCCCCAAACAGCAACCACAAACAAAGAGAAAGCCTGGCTCCTGCCTCTGAAAGCATCCGCTGACCACAGACGAGGCCGGCCCCCACAGCGCCCTGCACCCCCTCCGCTGGGGCTCTCACCATGCCCTGCAATTGCCAGTGATTCCGGGGATCCTAGAAACCACAGGGAGAGCCAACATGGCACCACGTTGAATTCTGGCTTCCTAAGGGAAAATGTAGAAAGGGTTGTTTCGCCCATGCATACATTATAAGTACAAAAATATTCCCAGAAAAACAAACAGAACTTCTTTATGCGTAAACCTACATATAAAGAAAGCTGGGGGAGAATTTGGCTTGTGGTATCTTTCTAAAAGGGTGTGAGTGTTCTCTTACTTACGAACACATAGAAATAAGCATTTGCTGAGCACCTACTATGTGTCACAGGTGTGGTATATGTGCACCACATATCCAATGGTTTACATTTATTAAACACCTTCTGCGACAGGCACAAGTGGAGGGGGAAAGAGAGAGAGAGCGAGCTTCTTTGTTCCCCTGGGGTTATATCAGCGTGGGCTTGGGGTGGACCAGGTGCTTTCTCAGGCTTTTTGAAGGGTCCACCCCCCACCCCCACGCCAGCCGATCTGTTGTTCCCCAGGCCAGACTGACAGGCCTCTATGATCAAGCCCTCCCCAGTGCTATTTTAACCGTATTGCACATGTGCCTGCCGCCACCTTCCCCACCCCCACCTGCAATCTGGTGCGGGAAGGGGGAAGGAGGAGTGTTAATCCCCTTGGAGCAAAATGCTGTGGTCCCCTGGGGAGCGAAGCGGCAGATCCTAGTGAAGCAGACAGGCTCACGCTCCCTGGTCTGGTGAGTGTAATGTCTGATTGCCGTTGCTCCCCTTTCTTATCACTAACTGGTTAACTACCTATGCTAACAGTCCTACCTATTATGAACTATTTATTATAGTTTCCTAGCCAGTGTCTGTCTTCATAACCAAGACACTCTTTAGTCCCGGAACAGAGGCAGGTGTAGTTCACGACCCTCTGGTGGTTCCCCACGCCACCGGTGCTTCCAGGAAACCCAGATCGGAGTCGTTCCTGTGCCCGATGACAAGGCTGAACCTCCATCTCTCACAGCTGCTGCTGACAGTGGCTTTTGTCCGCAGTGAACAGTGGCTCCCACCCAAGGATGTGGCCTTGGAGAGGAACCCAGTAACTTGCCCTCGGACACACCAGCAGGCGCCCGGGCAGGTGTGCCTCTCTCCGCCTGGGTCTTTGAAAGTGAAGTCGGACCACCCCTCCCCTAACTTCCATCTGCATTGTTTCCTCTTTTCTTCTCGTGTCACAGGAGATCCACAATGACAACTACTTTCCGATTGAAGTGCCACCGCATGTGGCTGAATGATGAGCATTCTAGATCCTGCTTCTAGACCCTGGTTCTGTCCTGTGACGGTGGGCTTGGCGGGCCAGCTCTGTGCCCCACTGCAGGAGAGAGAGGACTTGGACCTGCAGTGCTGCCCGGAAAGTCATCAGCTCATTTCTGCCCACCCTGGTATGATGGCCGTGCGTCCAGTTAAACTGGACTCAGTGTGGACTCAAAGGAGGAAGTAGGAAGACAGCGGCCCTCGGCAGAGTTCTCCCTGGGCACCCCCGGGCTGATGAGGGGAACGGTCACACGCCCTGCGGCCTGAAGAGTGTCGGTTCTTTCTGTTGAATGTGTGGGGCTCCCTCCATAACCACAGAGAGGAGCTGCCCCCCAGCCACGGGCACAGCTGGCCAGACCCGGAGCGTGCCCCGGCGGAACCTGAGGAGGCCACAGGCCCTGGGACGCAGAGCGTGACAGAACTACAGCCTGAAGCCTGTGCTGGCGGGTGTGTGGCTCAGTGCGCTCAGGGGGTCGCATGGGGTGGGGCTTTTACTCTGCAGTGTCCACTGCAAGCCCAAGCCCTTCCATTGTCGGCAGGGCGTTCCAGGCTCACCTGAGCGTAGAAACCTCATGGGTGGTGGGTGGGCGCTCTGGGGGGTGCGACCTGTGGGCATGTTGTGCCCGCAGGTCTGTGCGTCGCATCTCCTGGGTGCCCTGTTGGGAAATGCCACAATGCAGGCATTTACTCAAGGCATTGAAGCCAGCATCTCAGTGGCTGATTCTCTCTGACCCGTGTCTCAGCCTCCTGCCTGGCTATGGGCCTCACTGCAACCCTCCCACCCCCCGGGCACCACTAACCTCCAGGAAGTGACCCCCGTATCAGATGTATCCTAGGTCAGTTTCCATGGAGACTCATCATCGGAAGCCACTGGGAAGAGGGTAGCTTTGAGGAATGTGTTCCTCCAGATGCATGGTCTGTGCTTGCGTAAGCAAGCGCAAAAGGAAGAAGGAAAAGAACTGCTGCATACTGACGTGAGCCGCTTCTCCCCGCCCCTTCCAAAAACCCTGCAGAAATCTGTCAGAGCGATTTTGAACAAAACTGATTGCTTTCATCTTTATGCAAAGAATTCTTCTCATCCTAGTGTGAACTAGTGATCCCACCTCGGTGTCCGCTTCAGCTTTCTGGGGAACCCCCACCCCTGCCCCGCCCTTGGATAAACCGGGTGCAAAAGGCACCCAGCTGCCCCGGCCACTCCTGGCTCCATTAGTTTATTTGTTTGGGGAGGTCAGGCTTACTGCCCCGCCCCCACCCGCTGACCTCCCTGACTCATGCTGGTCGTCCAGCCTGCCAGCCCAGGGAAAACTTCAAAGGGCCATAAGAGCCCTCTCAGCCCCTGGGAAGGCCAGCGACCCAGGAACCTTAAAAGGAGCCTCAGCAACTCTGGGAAAATGCTGCAGCCTCCCATCACGCCAGAAAACCCTCGGAAAGTGTCAAAAGCTCTTCCTCGCTTACTCCTGGGTTTTCAGCAAGCACTGGGAAACGTGCTACGGAGCTCGACCACCAGCAGGGTCTGGAACAAACTCTCCCATGAAAGTTGCATTTTGTCCTTTAGGGTCGCCACTTTGCAAGCCGCCGCCCCCCCCACCCCCGGGCCTGGGGGCCACTCAGGGAAGGCCGTCACCATAGAAAATAATTAGTCGGAAGTCTCACGGAGCTGGGGTGGGAATTACATTTCTTTCAGTGACTAGGAAACGCACCAGAAAACCCAGCAGGTTTACGTCCTGCGGCCTGGGTGGGGAGTTGTTCAGGGGACACACACGCAGGTTTTCTGTGCAGTGAATTCTGTGTTTCAAGCTCGTTCTCAACCTGAGAGGGGCTTTTCCTTTCACAGGAAAGAGGTGACTCCCCATGATCCCGCCCTCCCCCAGCCCCTCTGCCCACCCTGACCCCCAGCTTAAGGAGGCTCCTCAGGGGTCAGCCTCCTCGTGGAGGGAGGGACAGGCTGAGGAGGTGGGCTTCCCGCTGGTGACCGGCGACCATTGTCTCTGCAGCTGAAGAGCTGACGTTTGAGCAACTGCAGGGCACAGGCCCTGACAGCAGTGACAGGACCTGGTTTTGAGAAGGTCCATACCCGGGGGGCCCCCTGGCCTCTGGGGGTGCGGGCAGCTGAGGAATGCCGTGTTTACCTTCCCGGTATCTGGATGCCAATTCTTGTGGGTGTGAACATGATTGGGGGCGAGAAGGGGCTCAGACTGCCTTAGGCCGCAGAACCGGGGTCTCCACCCTCGGGACGGGCGGGGGATGGGAGGGCCTGGAGGGCCTGCTGCAGAGGGGAGGGGAAACCAGACTCATCCCAGAGCCGGCGGTGCAGCCAGCACCGTCACTAACTAGCTCAGGAGGTCCGCTCAGGACCTCCCCATGTCCACTCTCCCTGCTAGCTCTCACGTCTAGGTGCCATTTTAAATACGCCGTTTTATTTTCTAAGAAGCTTTTATTTCTTCATGAAGTCCTTTAAAAAAAAACAACCCTGTAAATTACCGCAAACAGTCCGGCCATGCATTTTCGTTACTGTCAGTCTCTCCCGGGACTGGGGTGTTTTATTTATCATTATAAGACACAGCACCGTGCAAGTCAGAAAAAAGAACGAATCCGCACTTCCTCCCTTGGAGACAACCCACGGGAACCAGGGGTGCGGCTCACGCCCCAGCTTCTTCTGTGCGTGTGAAACCCTCTCTGTTTGTGAAAGAATCTAGGCAAGGGACTGGCCTTAGGTAAAAAGAAATCAGCGCTGCAGACTCATCCCTCTCATGTCTAAGCTGCAATTTGTCTTCCTAACGACTTCATATTGTTTCATCAAGTGGATGTTTCATCATGGGCTAGACTAATTCCCAACGACGGGCCCTGAGGCTGTTTCCTTTTTTTTTTTTTGCGGTTAAAAACAATGATGCCCCGAGCCCTCCCCAGCCCATGCCGCTGTGTATCTGTGTTATTGTTTCCACAGGACACGTTCTGAGGACCACATGGGCACCTTTGGGTATGGGCGGCTTTAAATTTTAACTTCCCGGTTGCCTTTCAGTGTCCCGCTGTCCCGTCGCTCATCCAGTCCCCTGGACTGCCATCCGCCCTCGGCTGCGGGGGGACAGGGCGCTGGGCTCCCAGCCACGACCTCCTCAGGCCTGGTTGCGCTTCTGCTATTGTTTTCTCCAAAGTTTGCTTCACGGTAGAGATGTTCTACCTTGATTACAAATTATTTCATAACTTTCTAAAATGAAGTTTAAGTGGATTTCACAGTTGAGAGAAATTGCTTACGACTCCAGGTCAGGAAAGTTTGGTGAGGCTGCAGGGCAGGAGCAGGCCTGGTCCTCGGGGACGGTTGGAAGTCTGTTTGGGCAGACCAAAGAGAACCCCAATGAGGGGGTCGGGGTGTGGCGGGACGACAGGGAGGGAGCCAGGATTGCTGTCCGAGGAAGACTGGGCTGGGGTTGGGGTTCAGGGAGAAGAATCCAGCAGCCTTGTGTAGTGTGTAGGGGAAACCAACCTGGCAGAGTCCCCCTGGTCCAGGCGGGAGGTGGTGGGTTCTCAAACGGAAACCATGGAGGGCGGCAGGGACGGGGGACAACGGGGAGACAGCTGAGCTAAGGGGTATCTGCTCGACGCTCGGGCTGCCTCTTCTGACACCTCAGTCCTCTGCAGGAGCCGCTCTGCCGGGTGGATGGTGCGGGCAGGTTTTTCCAGCTCGGCTGTTGGTGAAAAC
>PVJI01028277.1:0-16693 GCA_004026765.1 Micronycteris hirsuta
TTTATCTCTGCTGCTCTGGGGTGGTCATGAATAGCACCCCCTCACAAGTGTTTGGGCTTGGACAATCAATTACGCTGTCACCCTCTCTCCTGGTGGCACCCGACACCTGTCACTCCCTCCTTCCATATTCCAGTGTCCTGCCTCCCTGGCTGCTCCTTCTCAGGCTCCTCAGCCTGTCTCCCCTCACCCTATCGCCGACCGCACCCACCCCAGGCCCAGCCCCAGACCCCCGCCTGCTCTAACTCTGCCAGCTCCCTTGGCCTACTCAGCCAGATGTTTGCCTTTACCATATGCGAGCCAATGACTCCTGACTTTGTATCTCTAGTCCGGACTTCCATCCACCTCACATGGGTGTCCAGTGGGCACTTTAAACCTAAGTGTCCAGCACTAGACCCCTGACCTTCCAGGCCTGACTCTCCACCGTCCTCCTCACCCCGGCTAACGGAACCTCTGCCCTGACCCCTGATGCCCCACACCCAGTGCCTTTGGGCAGCCTGTCACGTCCACCACCTTCCCACCCAGCCACTGCCTGGGGGGCTGCAACAACCTCCTTGCCGGCCTCCTTGCCCTCCTAGGTCGCCACACAGAAGCCAGAGTGGTCTTGTTAAAACTTGCTCAAAACCCTCCAGCGTCCCCCTGTTTTCACTGAGTAGAACCCAGCATTACCTTAATCCTTGCTCCCAGCCCCTATCACACCTCCAGTGCCTCTCTGACCTTGTCCACTACTGTCCCCTCGCTCACTCCGGGCTAGCCTTGCTACCCCTCAGGTGTGGGCGAGCACGCTTCTACCTCAGGGCCTTTGCACTTGCTGTTCCATTTGTTGGATGCTGTTCCCCCAGACATCAGTGTGGCTCACCTCACTTCTTCAGGTCTTCAGTCAAATGTCACCTTCTCTGTGATGCCTTCCCTGATCACTTTGTTTATCTGCAACCCTCCCTCCTCACGTACTTTTACACTTTTTCCTCTCGTCCTGCTTTTCTTTTTGGCACAATAGGTATTCTTGTGGCACAACAGTTTACATTGTCAGCGTTACAAGGGAAGGAACTTTAGTCCATTTTGTTTACTGCTGTTCATGGGTCGCCCAGAGCAGCACACAGCGGGGCCGCGGGCCGTCTCCCGGCTCCGGCCCTCACCCACCGTGCCAGCGTCTCCTGCGGCCGGTCCGGTGCCGAGTGGCCAGAGACGGTTCTGGTCTCCTGTCTCTGTGGGGCGCGGTGGTTTCAGAGGGCGGCAGCGGCTTGTGCTGGGAGGGGCGTCGGAAGCGGGGGACGCGTGCAGAGGAGGCCCCTGACTCCGCCGAGGCCTGGGTGTGGGGTCCGTCGGCCTTTCCCGCTCAGGTTCACGCGGATGCTGTGAAAAGCCACGAAGTCCCCACGAGCACCAATGGTCGCATTCTGCTTTCCCGAGGAGACGGCAGTGCCCTTGTTCCACCCTCTGCGCCCCCACAGCCCACCCTAACCTCCCGCGCAGACTGTGAGCTTTATGACCGTCAAACCTGGGTTCGAATCCCATTTTCCACTCCCACAGCCAGCCCCCGCGGCCTCCGGGGCGCCATGCAGTAAGCAGCCGACGCCCCCACGGGCCGCCGCGGGGCTGCCCTGGGGACCTGCACTCGGACGGCCGCCCTCGTCCTGCTCGCGCCCTCCTGCGAGACCCGGGACAGTGACCTTGTCCGTTCCCGAGAGGCCGGGGTAAGACCAGGACGCTGGCCCCTCCAGTCTAGGCTCGCTGAGAGAAACTGCCTTTTAGGACAGTCTGCTGGGGGCTGCGGGACACCAAGAGAACTGATGGGTGAAAGAAGCCCCGAACAACCTCAGTGAAAGCAAGCCAACAGAAAGCGGCCACTTCCGAGCTCAGGACCGTTTTCTGTTTTGCAGGAGCCAGAACGTGCCTTCAGGCTGCACAGTGCCCAGGTTTCTGAAAAGCCCACCCGAATGGATCCTTTTGTGGTGCAAATTTATTATTTTGTCAGATCAAGAAGTCGAAGTTCAAGGCAAGAGGTTCTGAGCAAGGGGAAAGCGTGCCCAGTGTCACCCAGCTGGTACCTGATAGAGCCTGACACTTGAGTCTGTTTCTGGGCAAAATCTCCAGCTCTTCGCCCCTGCTCAGACTTTGGAGAATGCCCCCTTTGTTCACCGTGGCTCTGCATAGGCTGAGCCAGGGACACCTGGGTTTGAGTTGCTCAGGGACTTGGGCCTCAGTTTCCTGATCCGTGCTCTGAAAGGAAAGGAACACGCAGCTGACTTTGACAGGACCCTTGCTGTGTGCCCGGCACCATGCTAAGCACTGTATGTGCATCAAATGGTTTAATTCTTACAACTTTCATATAGTCAAGTACAATTATTGCCTCCACTTTACAGGCTAGAGAGGTGAAATAACGTGCCCGCCTGCCTTTCAAAGTTCCCACAGGGACTCGCGATCGCACAAGTAAATAGGTGTGTGGTCAGCAGTGTGGCTCCAGCAAGCAGCAGCTGCGGGACCCGGGCAAGTTACTTGACTTTTCTGAGCTGCAGACATGCAGGCGTGCTGTGAGGATAAAGAGAAAGCACCCAGCACAGTGCCTGGCACATGGCAGGTCAGTACTGATCAGCATCATCGTCGTCGGTGGTAACAAATCTCTGTCTTCTGGAAGTGGATTTATTTTAGCAACCACCTACAATTCTTGCGGAGTTGAGTCTGGTGACTAATGCCAGTGATCAAGCTGAGAAATGTCGTTTTTAGACCAAAACAAGATGTAATGATAGAGCCTCAAGTCTGGTTTTCTTTGGAGAAAGGCCTGGTATACTGGTGTCAGATTAGAAGGTACTAATCTGAACCAAAGTGTCGCCAGTTTGATTCCCAGTCAGGGCACAAGCTTGGGTTGCAGGCCAGGTCCCCAGGTGGGCCATGTGAGAGGCAAATATACATTGATGTTTCTCTCCCTCTCTTTCTCCCTACCTTCCCTTCTGTCTAAAAATAAATACATAAAATCTTTTTTTTTTTAAAGAAGTTATCTGTGTTCCTGCTCTGACTTTCACCCTAAACTGACCCTCATTTTAACCAAAAGTTTGATGTCTGGTCTTAAATCCACCTCTGACCCAAATCTGAACATTTACACTGCCTCTAAGTTCTCCACACAGGTTCACCACTGGCCCCACCAAAACCTAGAAGTTTCTTTTTATTCTTTTCTGAGTTCCACTTAGCTACTTTCTGTTCCTATCATGATCTAGATCCGTACTAATTCTCAAAGAATTTTTTAAGTATATTTTATCGATTATGCTATTAGAGTTGTCCTATTTTTTTATTATTTTTTTAAACATTCTTTTTTTTTTAATTTTATTTATTTATTTTCAGAGAGAGGAGAAGGGAGAGAGAAAGAGCAATGTATGGTTGCCTCTCACATGGCCCTCACGGGGGACCTGGCCCGCAACCCAGGCATGTGCCCCAACTGGGAATCGAACTGGGACCCTCTGGTTCCCAGCCCGCGCTCAATCCACTGAGCTACACCAGCCGGGCAGAGTTGTCCCATTTTTTATCTCCCCTATATTCCCCTCCACCCTGGATGCTGCCCCCCCGGCCCCCACTGCAATCAGCATTTCCCACCCCCTTAGTTCATGTCCATGGTTTGTACATATCAGTTCTTTGGCTTCTCCATTTCCTATACTATTCTTAACCTCCCCCTGTCTATTCTGTACCTACCATTTATGCTTCTTAGTCCCTGTACCTTTTTCCCCATTCTCCCTCCTCCCCCTCTCCACTCATAACCCTCCATGTGATCTCCATTTCTGTGGTTCTGTTCCTGTCCTAGTTGTTTGCTTAGTTTTTGTTTTTGTTCTTGTTTTTTAGGTTCAGATGTCAATAGTTGTGAATTTGTTGTCATTTTACTGTTCACATTTTTGATCATCTTCTTTTTCTTAGATAAGTCCCTTTAACATTTCATATAATAAAGGCTTGGTGATGATGAACTCCTTTAACTTGACCTTTTCTGGGGAGCACTTTATCTGACCTTCCATTCTAAATGATAGCTTTGCTGGATAGAGTAAACTTGGATGTAGGTCTTTGCCTTTCATGACTTGGAATACTTCTTTCCAGCCCCTTCTTGCCTGCAGTTTCTTTTGAGAAGTCAGCTGATAGTCTTATGGGAACTCCTTTGTAGGTCACTGTCTCCTTTTCTCTTGCTGCTTTTAAGATTCTCCCCT
Organism: Micronycteris hirsuta; assembly: GCA_004026765.1. NCBI lineage: Eukaryota > Metazoa > Chordata > Mammalia > Chiroptera > Phyllostomidae > Micronycteris > Micronycteris hirsuta. Next base: position 4,179 of record PVJI01028277.1, read on the forward strand.
TATCTTTAATCTTGGGTAATGTAATTATGATGTGCCTTGGTGTGTGCTTCTTTGGGTCCAAGTTCTTTGGGACTCTCTGAGCTTCCTGGACTTCCTGGAAGTCTATTTCCTTTGCCAGAAGGGGGAAGTTCTCCATTATTTTTTCAAGTAAGTTTTCAATTTCTTGCTATTCCTCTTCTCCTTCTAGCACCCCTATGATTTGGATGTTGGAATGTTTAAAGTTGTCCCGGAGGTTCCTAAGCCTCTCCTCACTTTTCTGAATTCTTGTTTCTTCATTCTGTTCTGTTTGAATGTTTATTTCTTTCTTCTGGTCCAAACTGTTGATTGAGTCCCAGTTTCCTTCCCTTCACTGTTGGTTCCCTGTATATTTTTTCTTTCTTTCACTTTATATAGCCTTCACTTCTTCCTCTACTTTACAACCATACTCAATCATTTCTGTGAGTATCCTGATAGGTTGGCTATGTCTTCATTGCTTCGTTTTATTTTTGGAATTTTGATCTGTTCTTTCATTTGGACGGTATTTCTTTGTCTTGCCATGCCTGTTATGTAGTAAGGGGTGGAGCCTTAGGTGTTCACCAGGATGGAGTAACCCACGTAACTGTGTTGTGGTGTTGTATGTAGGGGAGGGGTCAGAGAAGGAACAAGGCTGCTTGCTGGGCTCTCAGCAGGCTTTCAGTCACTTCCTCCACTACTGACAAAAAAATTGGGCCCCCCTTCTGGTGATGATTACCAGGTGGGTGGTTTTGTGTATGTTCTAGGACCCTTTGGGTCTCTCCAACGACCTCTCCTGTGAGGCTGGGAGTTTCTCCCACTGCTGCAACCCCCACAGGGTTTTACAGCCAGAGGTTTTAAGGCTTTCTTTTCCTGTGCTGAAACCCTGGGTTGCACGGTCTGTCTCGCTCCCCAGTTGTTCCTCCCAATTTATCCGCATGTGAATGTGGGACCACCAGTCCACCAGCTGACACCTTGCCATGAGTCCTCTCCTCCCTGGCTGCCTCGCATCCCCTCCTACTGGTCTGAATGAATGTTTCTTCTTTAACTCCTTGTTGTCAGACTTCCATACAGTTCAATTTTCTGGCAGTTCTAGTTATTTTTTGTTTTTAAATTTGTTGTTGTCCTTCTTTTGGTTGTTCAAGGAGACAAAGTGTATCTACCTATGCTTCCATCTTGTCTGGAACTCCTTGAAGGATTTTTTTTTTAATCCTAACCTGAGGATATGTTCACTGATTTTAGAGTAGGAGGAAGGGAGGGAAGGAGGGAGGGAGAGAAACATCAATCAATCTGTCGCCTCCTGTATGTGCCTCGACCAGGATCAAACCTGCCATCTAGTTATGTGCCCTGACGGGAGATCAAACCCACAGCTTTTTTTGGACAACGCTCCAACCAACAGAGCCAATCAGCCAGGTCTCAAAGGATTTTCTAATGTAATTTGAAAATGTAATTGCAAAATGTAATTGCATTCAAAGCAAACAAAATTTGAAAGCATTCTCCTCGAAGGTAAATGTTAAAAGATTTTTTTTGAATATTTATTTATTTTCAGAGAGAGGAGAAGGGAGGGAGAAAGAACAATGTATGGTTGCCTCTCACATGGCCCTCATTGGGGACCTGGCCGCAACCCAGGCATGTGCCCCGACTAGGAATCGAACCGGGACCCTCTGGCTCCCAGCCTGCGCTCAATCCACTGAGCTACACCAGCCGGGCTAAATGTTAAAGATTTTTAAGTTAAAATTATTTTTACATGTTTTCAAAAGTAACTCTTCTAATATATTCAAAATTACGTATTAAAATAAAAAGGCAAATGTAGTTTATAATTCATGAATATCAAAAATTTAAATTTAAATGGTTTGGGAAATTTTGATTCCATTTTATTAAATATTTTTAGAACTAGTCCCAAAATAGCACCCGTGTCCCACTGGCTGCCGGTGTGAAGAGCTGCGCTGGGCTTCACACCCGGCGGCCAGACCCGCGCACAGAGAAGCTGTGCGGTCACGCGGACCGTTTACACCACCAGCGTCCTTGGCTGCCACGTGCACTGTTAGGAAGACCGCGCTAATTCATGACAACCTTCAAACCGTGAAAAGAAGCAAGAAAATGGACACTTGTTACGCAAATATCTGTCTCACCATGCAACCTGAGAGGGAAGATTTGAGAAATGAATTTATCTTTTTGCTCACTTAAGAGCTTCTTCTCCCCGCACTCCAAAGCCGTGTCCCTCCCCACCGTCCAGGGCAGGCAGACACCTCCGGTTTGGAGAGCAGTGGGCAGGAGGCGTGGACACGAGTTCCCCGGGGCCTGGGCAGTGTTAGGATGCGGACACTGGGTTTCCTGCCTGCGGGGTCAGCCAAGGCCCGGCCTCCTGCCGGTGTCAGTTACGTATTTGTTTGGAGTGTCAGGTCAGACTCTCAGTGCCTCTCTGAGGTGAGGGCCTCAGGCGCGTCTGCTCTTGCCCTGGTCCAGCGGGTGGCGCTGCTCCTTCGTGCCAGGTTCTTTGCTGCCTGGAAACGCGTTGCTGAAGCTGTAGGTGTGGGATGTTCTCTTCCGTCTTTGAAGTCCTTCAGGTCTCAATTTAAAATCCCCCTCTCAGACAGCCTTGTCTGTCTTAAATCCAGACTGGATCTTGCCTGCTATTCTCGGGGAATCCTGTTCTTTCCCTTCTTGACATTTATTACAATTAGTAATAATGCAATCATTGTAGCTGATTGTGTATTTATGTCTTTACTAGCTTTCTCACAAGCACGTGAGCTCCAGGAGGGCAGGGTGGGGTCCCTGCCCCCCACCCTTTGTCTGTCACTGAGCGGGCTGTGACTGGCGCATGGTCGACACTGGGGGAAATACCTGCTGACCAGCCTTCAGCTGTGAGTTCCCTGTCGTCTGATATCGTCCGAACGTCTGCCTCATAAATGTTGTTGGGAGGCGGAGAGAGAATGGCAGCAGGGACCTGACACACGGAAGGTGGTCAGAAAGTCCTGTTGTTATTAGTACACATTCAGAGGCAACTGGGGACTGGAGAATCTTGGAGGAGGAGACTTGAGAGCTCTGTAGGGTTGGGTAGGTTTTGTGGAACAGTGAGCGCATTCCAAGAAGGAACAGCTTGAGGAAGGGCAGGGAGGAGAGAAAGAACAAAAGCACCAAGGAAACTTCTGAAGCTGGAGAGCAGGGTTTGAGCCATCCCTGTAGTTGGAATGGCAGATTGGGATCCAGTCAGGGAGAGCCTTGAACAACAGCACATGCAAACTTGAACCTTAGGCAATAAAGAGTCAATGCATATTTTTTAGCAAAGGCGTCAACTGAAGAAGCAGCATTTTAGAAAGATTAATTATGGCACATCTTGGTCAGGTGGACCAAGGAATGAAGAAAGACAAAAAGCCTGACCCTTTTAATCAACCCCCACCTCTAGACCTGTGACTATAAAATGTGCAAGGGCTCGGGCCAAAGCTCTGACAGAAACAGGTCTGGACTTGACCCCGGCTCAGCAACATTAGGATGTGGCTGTCACTGCAAGTCAGTTCCCCTCCCTGAGCCTCAGTTTCTCCACCTATAAAATGGAGATGATCTCTAACCTATCTCACTGGATGAACTCATGTGCGAAACAAATGAAATACAGATGCACCCATTAATTTCCTCGCTCAAAAAATGAACCCCAACATGTATCAAGTTGTGCTGGAAATGCCGGGGAAACAGATTCAGTGGAAGCACTCTGCAAAGATGCACAGAACATCAACGCATGCAGTTTCCACTTGGCATCTCATTTCGCCGCACAAGGCTTATCAAACCCACTTCATGAATGACAAATGAAGTCCCACGGACACTAAGTCACTCAGGGACATTCAGCTCTGACGTGGCAGAGCTCAAGGCTTGGGCTCGGGGGGAACTTGCCGGAGATGACAGACCTTTGGATACATCTGGCTATTCCCAACGCCCAAGACTTTCATCTACCTGTTCCCTTTCCATGTAGCCCCCCCCTTTTATTTGCCTGTGCAACACCTACTTATCCCCCAAGTTTTAGGTCAAGCCGCAGACACCCCCTGGGCAGACCTCTGGGCTTCCTCGACGCCGCACCAAACCTCTCTCATGACATTAGTCACAGAACACTGCATCTCTGGTCTCCGAACTTTTAAAAAGCATGTCCCCTATTGGTAAAAAATATTTAAATATACACCCATCATATAGGCATATTTCCTTATACAGTATATATGCCTATTTCTGTCAACCCATATGTATTAAATATTAGTGAATTCTAGATTTGTTTAAATATTTTTATTTATTTAATTTTAGAGAGAGGGGAAGGGAAGGAGAAAGAGAGGGAGAGAAACATTGATGTGTGGTTGCTTCTCACACACCGCCAACTAGGGACCTGGCCTGCAACCCAGGCATGTGCCCTGACTGGCAATTAAACCAACAGCCTTCCAATTGAACCAGCAACATTTTGGTTCATAGGCCAGCACTCAATCCACTGGGCCACACCAGCCAGGCCACACCTTATATTTATGAAAAATAAAGATATAGGATCTGATCTAATATTTTCTTCCCACACCTCTTTGACCACTGACCAATTACAAGTGAATAACTCTGACTCAAAGCTGAGGGGGGCGAGGAGCTGGTACCATGATGCCACCCTCCAGCTGCTGGGGGTCTGAGAAGAAACTGGGGTCTCACAGCCTCTTCCCTCGAGGCTTGGGCCCGTGGGGGCGGGGGTCGCAGGCAGGAGCACACTCACAGCGCCGCCAGCCCCCACCTTCTTGAGCCAGCGGGAGGTGGGGTGAAGTTGAGCCCGGATTAGCTGGGGCGCGGCCAGGCCCCTGGAGCGCAGGGCGGCCGCCGACGGGGGTGCGGGGAGGCAAACGCACGATGCCGCTGCAGGACGACACCCTCCGGGAGGTGTGGGCCTCGGACAGGTGCGAGAGGTCCCCGGCGGCCCGCTCGAACCCCGGGGCACCCGCACGGAGAGGTTGGGAAGGGCAGGAAAAGGGAGCGGAGACCGATTGTTTTGCTGCGCGCAGTGGGCCTGCGGAGGAAGAGGGGAGCCCCGAGGTGGAGCGGCGCCCCAAGCAGGTACGTCACCGCCGCTTGGGAAAGAGGCAGAAAGACCCCCCGATATAAACCGAAGAGGGGTAGGGGACCTGGGAGGAGGAGCCTCCTCAGCAGAGTCGGGGGCCGTGCTTCCCTGAAGGGGTTTGTTTGTCTGTTTGAGGAAAGCGGTGTTTGGGGGGCACGGAGCGTCTGGGGGAGGAATCTGGGCCTTGGCCCACTGGAGACGGCCATGGTGCGTGGTAGGGTCGTCCTTCCTCGCCCCAACACGGAGGCTGCAGTCCCCTCCCGATAATCAGTGGTTATTTCTGGCGACTCAGGGATTAGAGGGTGGCCGGCAGCCCTCCCGGCCCCCCTTCCTTTCTTCTTCTTCCTCTTGACCCCGCACCTCGCAGCGACCTGCCCGGGGGCAGAAGTTGAAGAAGAGGGCCGAGGCCCCCGAGCCCCCATGCCCTGCGGGACCCAAGCCCAGGAGACCTGGAGGCAGGCGGGGGGCTGCGCCCGGGGGCGCCCCCCAGGGTGAGGGGCCGGGAGGGAGGGAGCTGAGCGCGGTCCGGGGCGGCGGGACGAGGCGGGCGGGAGGGAAGCGGGGCAGGGGCAGAGGCGGGGTGTGCAGGGATGAATGAAAGCCGGGAAGCGGCGTCGATGGTGGAAACTGCGCCCGGGGGAACCCCGATGGTCAGGAGTGGGAGGGGGCGCCAAGGCCACGGCCGGGGGCGCCGTCGGAGGCGGGCGGGCGCTGCTGACGCGCGCCTCCGGCTCAGCGGGACGCACGGGGAGGCCGCGCGAGGAGCCCGCGGAGGCCGGGGCGCCGCAGACAGTCTACACCAAGTTCCTCAGGGACCCCGAGGCCAAGAAGCGCGACCCCCGAGAAACCTTCCTGGTAGCCGGAGCCCCGGGCACAGAGGACGGTGAGCGGGGGCCCAAGGGAAGTGCTGGTGCGGGGCGGAGCGGAGAGGAGGGACGGGCCGGTCCGCAGAGCAGACGGGGGAGCAGAACACGGAGAAACACCCTCCGCTTCTCTGACTTTGTCTTGGAGCCAGAAAAACACTTAATTCTCGTGTTCTTTCTCCCTTTTCCGGGGCGGGGGAAAGGAGGCACAGAGAGGTTAAGAGATGTGACTTAGACTATAGCCGGGGGGCCAGACGGAGCCCGGTGCGTGCGGCCCGAGGTCGGGGAGGGACGCGCGGGGAACGGCGCGGGCGCCGCGGAAGCGGCCGAGAAGGAGGGACCGGGGCGCGGGAGGTGGCGCGGCGGTGGGGATCGCAGAGGGAGGGAGGGAGGACTGCGGGGAGGGGCGTTTTCCCGGAACAGGACTCCCAAACCTCAGCACCCCCGACTCTAGCTCACTCTCCCGACCTGGGCATCTCCGAAGACTTCGGGGTCAGCCCGTTCTTTGGGAACGCTGCTGGAACTCATTCCCCGCTGTTCCTGTTCCAGAAGGAACGCCTCCCACCCCTGGCGCTCGCTCACTTCTTTCCCCAATCTGGAGGGGCTGGGCTCCCCAACCCCATTATGAGGAGTTTCTACCTACAGAGGAGGAGGAGGAGGAAGAGGAGGACCACGAAGAGGAAGAGGAAGAGGAGAAGGAAAAAAGAGAGAAAATCCTTCTGCCTCCCAAGAAGCCCCCTACAGAGAAGGCTTCTGCAGACTGGAAGGAGAGGAGGGCCAAGGCCGGTGGTCCCAAGGGTGGGTGCCCAGAGCACAGAGAGAGCACGCGGACAGGTGGAACTAGCCCTGCCCCTGGGGCTTGGGGTCGGGACGATGCACAGGAGCTGAAACATCAAAGTGACCAGTGCCTGGACCTGAAAGTCTCCTCCTCTGGTGGTTTCTTCCCCTGATGGTCCTCAGGACATAGACCAGCATGTGCCCCCCGACGCCGCCCCTACCCCGCCCAGGGTGCTCTGTGAACAAGGGAGGGCAGAGAACGGGGTGGGCGGGGGGGATTTTTGTTTAGTCCTTTTTAAAGCCCAATATGAGTTGCTATAATTTTTGTGAAAGTGTTAGTGTGATCACAGTAAAAATCAGTGACTGCATGCGGTGGTGGATTCCTGGCCGGCCCTCATCCCTCAGGGGCCGCAGCCCAGCCCAGTGTAAACGGGCCCTTTGCGTACCCAGGGTCGGACGGAGCACAGCAGACGGCAGACTCAGTGCCCCCGTCAGGGCTTTCGCTCCCTAGGGACAGGCTAACCCCCACCCTTCATTTCCAGGGGAACTGGGAAGCCCTGTCCCCCCACCGAAACCTCTGCGCATGAAGAAGAAGGTGCCAGCAGGGGAAGGGACCAAGCCGAGAAAGACCAAGAAGAAAGGTGAGGCTGGTCCTGGGGCAACAGGGACCCTGGGTGCAGTGGAGGTCGTGACCCCTTCGCATATATACACAGGGTCTGGGGAGGCTGACAAGGACCCCTCAGTGAGCTCGGCCAGAGCGCAGAAGATCCCAGCAGCCATGTTTCTCGTCGGGGACGATGGCCCAGCTGAGAGCGCTCTAAAGGAGAAAGGTGGGTGGCAGCGGCCTTGGGTGCCAGGACTGGAGAGGCAGTCCTGGGGGTGTGGAGCTGGGGCGCAGTGTGGGGCAGGAGCGTGGGTTCTAGAGTCGGAAGACTGGGGCCATCTTGACCACCGTTTTAATCTCTGTGTGGCCTCAGGCAGGTGTCTGACTTTCTGAGGCTCTGATAATAGTCATATGGGGTTACCATCCTGTGGCTGTGGGTAGGGTCGGAGGGAGACATGGCTTTTAGAAGCACTTTGCAAACCATGAGGTACTCTGCCACGGTTAAGAGGCTTGTCCCACTCTGTTCCAGGCGCTCCCAAAGGCTCAGAAGAGGAGAGGAAGGAGGAAGAGGGCGAGGAGGAAGAGGGAGCCGCTGTGATGACCAAGAACAGCAATCACAAGGGCAAAGCGAAAGGGAAAAGCAAAAAGGTTGGGTCTCGGAAGGGAAGGGGCTGAGGTCCTCTTAGAGACAGTGGCAGGGGCCTGGGCTTGGGGGACTAGATGTGGGACCCCCGGGGCTGGGGTCATGAAGTCCCTTTGGGTTAGAGATTGGCTCCCCCTCTGGTGACAGGATATGAGGACGAAGGGCACAAGGCTTGTGAGAACAGAAGAGGCAGTTGTGGGGTCACCGGACTGGGACTGGCCACCCAGGACCCTTACGTCCTCTGCTCTCTAAGCCTCCCTCCTCAGCCCCCACATGAAGAGGCACAGGTTTTCTGGGCCAGGAGGTGGAGCACCAGGCCAGCACACACATGGGAGCGCACCCCAGGGGCACAAGGAGTTCAAATGTCCCCACCCTGCTGCTCCCCAAGTGCTTTCTGCTACCCCGCCCAGGGCCTCCCAACCTCCCAGCAACTACAGGGTCCACACTGGCTGCCAGGGGCCCCTAGCGTCCTCCTCCAGGCCCACCAGTGTCCATTCCGACCGAGCGTTCTCCACAGGCAGAGCACATTGTTAAATACGTTGAATATTGCCCTTACAAACCCAGGCACCAACACGCACACACTCAAGTGAGCAGGAGAGAGAGGTCCCCCTGGGGAGAGAAAGCGATGAGAGTCTTCGAGAGTGTTTCCCACACATGGAGAGATCACCACAAGGGCGCGGCTGGGGTCTTCGCTGTGCGGGGTTGCTCGTTTGTTCAGGTGTGGTCTTGGGGGCTGATTCAGTATCGAGCCAAGGTCGCCAGACACTGAGGTGTAAACTGATGGGTGGTTTACTCTGTCCCAGGAGGAGCAGAACTGGAGGCAGTGAGTGCAGCCTCCGGTACAGCAGGCCCTCGAAACCCACAGCTGTAGAAATGTTTGAATGTGCCCTGGCTTTCTCCAGATTACATTCCAAACATTCTCTTGCACTTCACAAGTTTCTTCCGGAGCGACCTAGAGTGGAGGAGAGATGCTCACGTGCCCCCAGGCTCAGGGCCCGCTCCGGGCACCAGCCTCACCTCTAACGCACACAGCACAAGCCTGCCCTCAGCAAAAGTGCCCACCCACCGCACACGGGAGCTGGGGGAAGCTAACGTGGGAATTTTCACTCTCCATCTTGTGAGGGATAGAACATGAGGTCAAAGGGCCCCATGTTTGTGAGAACAGAAGGACAGTGTGGTCATCAGGCCTGGCCACCAGAGAACCGAATGCAACCAAATTGTTATTGGATTTTCCATGAGCAAAATTTGCTTATTGATTCATTCATTGTATTAACCATGTATTGCCGTATAACAAATCACCCTAAAATTTAGTGTCTTAAAACAACAAACATTTATTTTCTTAAGTTCTATGAGTCAGAAGTCTGGGAGCAGCTTAGCGGGGTAGCTCTGCATCAGACCCTTAGGAGATCGCAGCCAGGATGTCACCGAGGTCTGCAGTCGTTCTTCGAGCTTGACTAGAGACGGAAGGTCTGCTTCTGAAGTGGTTCCCTGTCCCGGCTGTTGGCTGGGGGCCTCTCGCAGGGCAGCCCAAGGGTTCTCATGGCTCGGCAGCCAGCCTCCCCGAGACCAGGAATGGCACGAGAGAGGGAGAGCTAAGAGAAGCCACAGTATATTTTATGCCTTAGCCTTGGAAGTGACCACCCCATCACTTCTGCCATATCTATTGGTCACAAAGACCAACCCTGAAACACTGTGGCAGGGGACAATACCAGGAGGTGGGGGCAATGGGAGCCATCTTGGAGGTTAGCTACCAAGTTGAGTACTATGTGCTCATAACAACAGTGGCAGCTAATACTTGCGCTGTACCGTGTGCTTAGAACACAGCAATTAGTGCCTTCAGCGCCCCTCCCCTCACCCCTGAGAGTGCATGCACATGAAGGAAGCTGTTTCTAAAGGCTCCGGATCTAACAGGAACCTGGGCGGCATTAATGCCAGCCCCACCTCTTACTAACTATGTGAACTTGGGTGAGTTCCTTAACCTCTCTGAACATCAGCTTCCTCATCTGTAAAATGGGACAGTTACCTCAGTGGATATTGATAAGAGGATTAAATGAAGTAATACTTGAAAAGTGCTTAGAACTACACCTGGCATATTGGTAGACTTTATATGAGTGTTTGTTAAATGCATAAATTAAGGTCTGTCCCAGGGATTTACCCCCAGCCTATCTACTTCTTAGATGGAAAAACTGAGTCAGGGCACTAAACAAACCTGGCAAATAGTAGTGGAACCAGGATTTGAACCCAGGCTCTCCGGCTCCAGAGCCTGGGCTCTTAGCTACAAGCTAAATGAAATAATTAGTAAGTGCAAGCCTCCCAGAGCTTCGCTGAGCTGCTGGTGAAGATGAGGGGCCGCCACATTCTAGCTGGCCTCTTTGTTCTCTCCCCACACAGAAAGTGGTGAGTTGTCCTGTCTGCCCGGCCTGTGTCCTAGCACTGAGGACATGTTGAGGGCAGGGGAGCCAGTGCCCTGGGCTGATGCACCCTCTGCCCCCACCCAGAAGGAGCAAAGGGCCCCGTCCCCAGCCGTGGACGTGGGTGAGCTCCAGGAGTTCGTGCTTCAGCCTGCCCCCCAGGGCCGGACAGTGCGCTGCCGGCTGACCCGGGACAAGAAGGGTATGGATAGGGGCCTGTATCCCTCCTACTTTCTGCACCTGGACACGGACAAAAAGGTGGGTAAGGGAGAGGTGGAGGGAGAGGGAGGAGGAGGGGCAGTGGAGGCACTAGACCCAGGCTGAGAGAGGTTCTGGGGCCAAGATGTGGGGAGGGGCTGCAAGGCAAACAGGCTTTCTCGTCCCCTCAACCACCTCCTTTGCCACCCCTTCTCCCCCTTTCACTTGTCTCTGCATCCCCCCAGGTGTTCCTCTTGGCTGGCAGGAAACGGAAACGGAGCAAGACAGCCAATTACCTCATCTCCAGCGACCCTACCAACCTGTCCCGGGGAGGGGAGAATTTTGTCGGGAAGCTGAGGTGGGGCTGGGGGGCTCAGAGCAGCAAGAGCTCCATGGCCGGTCTTCTCTGTCCCCTGTGCCAGCAAAGTGCCCACCACGTTGGACGGCCTGGCCCAGGGCTCCTCACACTTTGTACAGATCACTTGGGGATCTTGCTAAAATGGCTCAGTGGGTCTGGGGTGGAACAGGGCTTGGGGGGAAGATTCTGTATTTCTAGCAATGATCCAGGCGATACCCGCACCCCTCGTTCAGGGACCTCACTTGGAACAGAGGATAAGTTCCACGAGGGCAGGGCCTGTCTTGTTCATGTGGAATCCCTAGCACCTGGCACACAGCAGCTACTCGGTAAAACTTTACTAAGCGAACAGACAAACAAATAACTGGCACCTACCCTGTGCTATGTCTCCTCACAGACCTCATCTCATCCTCACCGCAAATCTGAGAGGTGAGGGCTGGACCCATGAGTCGAGCCTGATTCTAAGTAACTTGCAAATATTAACTAATTTATTCCTCTTATCGACCAAATGAGGTAAACACTATTCATATATCCATTTTGCAGATGAGGAAATTGAAGTTAAGTAACCTGCCAAAGGTCAAACAGCTAGCAAGAGGTGGAGCTGAGATTTGCACACTGCCCAGTCTCTAAATCGATTTTTATAAAAGACCCCATGTGGGTAGCCTGGGGCAGGGAACATGAATCGCTCTATTCCTAAGACACCAACATCCTTGACGATCAAGGAGCTCTCAAAACTGCTGGGCTGGGAGGGTCTTGGAGTAGGGCGTGGAATCCCCTTAGCCCCGCCCCCCAGCTCCACCCTGCTTGCAGGTCCAACCTCCTGGGGAACCGCTTTACTGTCTTTGACAATGGGCAGAACCCGCACCGTGGAGGAGGCGGCGCAGACGTGGGGAGCCTTCGGCAGGAGCTGGCAGCTGTGATCTATGTGAGACTCCGGCTGTCCCCCGTGGCAGGCCCCGCCCCTTGCAGGGGCTGGCCTAACGCGCAACTCCCTCCCAGGAAACCAACGTGCTGGGCTTCCGAGGGCCCAGGCGAATGACGGTCATCATTCCGGGCATGAATGCGGACAACGAGAGGGTCCCCATCCGGCCCCGAAATGTGAGCTCTGCACCTCCCTGACCTCTCTCCCTGAGAGTTCTACACCCTACGTGGTTCCCTGCCCCGGGGCGAGCTGGGGCCGCAGTGGGGGCGTCAGCTTGCCCAACACCCAGCCCCCTGAGCACACTCCACCCTCCAGGGCAAATTCATCCTGGCAACTTGAGGAATGAATTCAAGGTTTTTGTATTGAATTCACTGAAACAAGCACAATGGTTGCTTTTTTTAAGTTTACACCCAATGATCCATTTATATATTCATTCGACACACACATACTGAGTGCCAAGTATTATTCTAGGCGCCTGGAAGACATCAGCAGACAAAACAAAGATCTGCTCTGGTGAAGCTGGCATTCGGGGGGAGTAAGACAGCAGTCATAACTGTGAGGAATAAGTAAACTACGTAGTATGTTAGAAAATGATAAGTGCTTTGGGGAAAAAAAGGTTGAACAGGGTTAGCGAGATGAGGGGTGTGTGTTTATAGGTTTCAATATTAAATACAGTGGGCCTCATT
>PVJI01028278.1:0-16591 GCA_004026765.1 Micronycteris hirsuta
TTGCCCTTGACACTAGCATTTCTCTCATGCTTTTTAACATCAGACCAGTTAGTGGATTCCTCTTTCATTGGCATACTATTGTACAAAAGCCCCCCACTAGGGAAACATAGGTAATGTGACTGCTGCCTTGAGCCTTGGTTTTCTATTTCACAGGGATGGAGTCCTCATGGCCAGCCAGGCAGTGGGTAATTAACTAAAATGCCATCCTATCACCTATTTTCTCAGAAAACTCCTGACACAACTATCACAGTGTGGGTCCTTTAATTGATTATCAGCATGTGTGCTAGCTTGGGTGGTATACAATTACAGAGTCATTTTTCCTAAGATTTTAAAGTCACTGTTCCCTTGACTTATGACTTTCAGTATTAGAATTTTCACTGATTATTCATATATTATTTTAAAAAAAATTTAGAGATATTTTAGTTTTCTTCTATCTCAAAAAGTTTGAGACCATTCCATTTTTTTCTAGTTTTCTGAACATTTTAAAAAGTCTTGTGTTTTAAGTATTTTTTTTCCAGGCCCTTGAAATTTTCCAATCTACAAATGCATGGATTTCAGTTGTTAATTTTTTTCTCCTTGTTACATCATTCTCAAAGAATCAAATGTGGGATCACCCAAGTTTTTTATTAATTGTCTCATCTTATCCTCTCATTTAACATCTGTGTTTTATTGTGTGTACGTCTTTGGAGAGGGGTCTGCTTTCTGGGAAAATGTCTTAATTTTATCATTTAAACTTTCTCTTTTTCAATTTCTTCTATTATTTTTATTTTTTTTTTTTAGTTTCCAAAAGCTCTTTTAATGTCCTTTGAGATTGCTTTTTATAGCATGCTGTTATGTGGTTGTTTTAAATGGATGAATGTCTTGCTCGTCTCTCTAAGGGTATTAATGATCTACTTGAAGCTTTTTTTCTGCTGTCTGCATTGCTTCGAATTTCTCTAAGTTCCTCTTTAATGTATCTTTATATAATTCCTTTAAACTAGAAGATTTACCCAGATGTCTAGTGATGCCTCTCTGTCCAACTCTGAGGCACTAAATTTCTGATTGAGAGTTTGTTAAGCAATTGCAGAATTATAAGGGTCAGATATAAATGAAGGTGACTAGTGAGGGACATGGATATTTCCTTAGTGTCTCCAACAGCTAATATCTCCTTTCCCAGGGAATATCGGTGTTATCTGTCACCTGGAAATTGTGAGTCTGAGTGCCTGTGATCTGTCAGTTAAGTAGGAGCGGAAGTTTGGCCCTCTCGATTCAATGTGTAGACATTCTTTATTCCTCAGTTCCAACGTGGTAATCTCAGCTTTAGTAGTGTTTACTATTCACAATTTCAAATTACTTCAGTTAACCTTTCTAAAAAGTAAAGTTTCAGTATTTTGCTTAGGTGTGCATGTATACACACGTTGTGTGACCCAGGGTTGGAAAGAATAACTGAGTGCTTGTAAAGGGGGGTACATCCAGCTGTCTAAATATTTCTAATAGTGACATTGGGGAAGTTTCCCTCTTAGATCCGCCTTCTACCCTGCCTCCACAGGAGCAAGCACCTCCAGTTCTTGCTCATTTTAAGGGCTCTTCAAATGGCAGTTTGACTACTTCTTTGTTTCTCTCCTACAGCACCTAGGTTCTCTTGTCCACGAAGTTAACAACAAATTAGAACATTTCATCACTCAATAAACATTTTGCTCTTATGAAATCCTGTCTTTGTCTCTTTGCTTTATGGAATTGTGTCTTTTGAAAAATTCCTTATATAAGAGTCATAGGGCTGTTTGTGGAGTTTGCAGTGGTAAAGACATGCTTTCAATCTATGTAAACTCAAATGGCCATAAATCCCCTCGAAAGATGACTGCAATGTCAGTCTCTCGTCAAGCACTCACATCCAGTTATCCAGCAACTGCTTCAGTTCAATCACAGGAATATGTGCCCCCTCAGCCGACTAATCTCCTTTCTCCATGCTACCGTGTAATTTAAAGACACTATGATTTTTGACCTGAGTTACATTTCTAATCTTGCCCTAACCATTCCTTGACTGCAACAAATTATCTTTCTAAAATATAAACATGACTACCATCCTCTTCCTTACTAACTTTTCAACAGTTTCCCAAATTCCTAAGATTAAATTCTAAAGTTCTTAGTGATGTACACAAAGGCCCCTGATAATCTGACTTTCAGCCACCTCCTGCACTTGTATTACATTCAAAGGCACTCCGCTGCTTTTCCCAATCAGGAGTATATGAACTCACAGAGGCACACACACACGATATGCTCGTGCTCCTTTGGTATTAAGCTTTTTGCATTTCTATAAGTGGTCACATATTTCTTTCACACTAAACTACCTACTTCCAATTCCACTAATAAAAAGCATGTCATTCTTCTATTCTTTATATCACAGCTTAGCTGTAAGCCATACCAAGACATTTGTTTCTGATTCGTATCACAGGATACGTCTTCACAGTACTTTGCAGTTAGACCAAAGTGTCATTTAGACCACAGTGTCATTTACCACGTAGCACTTATTTCTCTGTTTTCTCCTCTTCCTCTAAACCACTTGCTGTGTTCAATTCCCAGCTCTTTAAAGTCGCTTGTGTATTTTCCTTAATTCAACTCTAACTCCTGCCACACTACTTGGCACATAGCTGATGCTCAGTAAGTACTTGATAAACAAGTATACAAAGACTACTATAAATGCCATAAAACTAGGGGACTGTGAATAATCTTTGTTATGATAAGTTTATTGGCAGAAGCAACTTTTCATTTGATTTGTCTTTTGTATTTTTATGAAGGAGCTACAACTAAAAAATCCTGACACAAAACAGCAAATGAATCATTTATTATCACATTGATTTTCTCATTAGATTTTTTTAAAGAAAAAGTTTATCTTCTGGAAGAAACTAAGAAGACATTTTCACTTTACTTTAAAGGTTTTCAAATAAAAACAATAAAAGAAAAGATGCAGGTTTTATGTTTACAGTCACCTAAAGCAGTGCAAAAATATGGCAGAAATAATGGGATGGTCTTTAAATATATTTTCAACTTCAAGAGTATGGAACTGTGATCATTTTTATAGTATTTAAATGGTGATCTCAGTTAAATGTGAATTTTAAATTCACAGTTAGTTTGATCATAAGACATGAAGAAGACATAAGACATAAGACAAGACTATGAGTGCACCTCATTATCAACAGCAATCTTCTGATAAACTACTAGAAAGAAGATAGAATTTTCTCCTGATTATTATTATATTTTTACAATTCAATGATTTCAGTGCATTTTTATGATTATTCTTAAGAAACAAGTGTACTGGAAAGGGATATATTTAGAAGCATTTCATAATAAAGCTTTGTGGCAATGAAACCAAGACAAATTGCAATAGACAACTTCACTGCAGATTTTAAATAACAGTAAAATCATTCTACTTCAATATCACAAAGGCAGCATGTAGATAAAGAAAATGACATCATCACATTTTACTCTCAACTGATTCTCACCACTGCGTACAACTAAACTAATAGAAAAGGGTTATCATTTCAAAGATACAATTGCTGGTATCATTTTGAAATTCAAGAGAGAAAAAAATGGCACATTATTCAGAAATATTTTTCTTTATCATTATCTTTTATTACTTCTTTAACTTTGTCTTCCGTTAAAAAATGGAAGAAGACTGAAAAAGAAGGAAAAATGACATTTCTACACAATCAAAAACATATTCTAAGTTATATTTTTAGAATTTACTTGCAAATTTATAACCAATATTTTATATGTATTTTAACATGCTAAAAACATCCATTTTTACTAATGCTCTTTATGTTTTTTAACTCTTCTTTCCTGTAAATAATAAATTTTGAATCAATATGTTGAACACCTAAAACTAATTTAATATTTTGTCAATTATATTTTAATACAAGTTAATTTTTAAAAATAATTAAGTATTTTCTTCTAAAAATAACCTAAATAGAGTTTTCATGGATCAAAGCTTTTCCCACCCCCCTTCCATCATAGTTTATTGTTTTGTATAATGTACAAAAAATATAATGAACACAGTTTATTTTAGCCTAAGTCTAAGAGAAACATATACACTTTACAAGTCCCGGGGGGACCTTCAAATGTCACTTTCTGCAAGAAAAAGACACACTGTTCAGAAGCTTTTAAGTTGGTGAATAGGTGTTATTAAAGTAATAAAATAACCCATTAGGGGCTCATTCATTAGGACCTAAAACTTACTGTTTGTGCACTTCATTATTCCTACACAAAGAACATCAAGCACTGTGTGCCATAAATATTTTCTACTTTTTGCTAACTGAGAAAAGTAAATGTAAAATTTTTAAGAGGAAATCATGACAAAATAAGAATCAACTATAAGAAGCAACATCTCCATGAGTTATGTGAAATTATTGCTATATCTTAAGCAGGTAAATGGACAGGGATGTGTCACCAAAGAGATTTAGGAAATCTGCAACTTTGACTTGGTGATGAATTAATTGTTAGCAGTAACTGCAAACATTTTTGTTTTATTTTTTGTTAATTGCCTAAAACTAAACAAATGTAAACTAATAACTATAGTTAATTGCTTCAGATACTAAGTTGAATCTCTGTTAAGCTTCAGGCCTATTTTAAAGGAAACACACTATTCTCACATTTCACCATGTTGCACTGAATTATTTTTAGAATAATATTTAAGTAAGAGTAAACAGAAAACACATCAGAAACTCTCTGTACTCATAGTTTTTATAGAACTATACGACAAGAACAAAAACTTAATATAGTACTCACAGAACTACAAAACTAATAAAGTTTAAATTAACAGTAATTTTATGTGAATGATGACTTTGGCTGCTAAATTGTACGTGCTACTCACAACATGACCGTGAAAATTATTCCCCATCTTTTGCACATTCTGTAGAGCTCAGCTTGTCTGTCCTTCCCTGTGCCTTACTGACTCAGTTCTCTCACATTTTTGTGTATTTAAATTACAGTGAAATTTTCATTCATCCTGATGTGATATAATGTCAGGTGGATCTCACTTGGCTTCAATTCCAATTCCAAATATACATATCAAGACTGTCCAAATTATTTTCCATTAATCTCTGATGATGAAGACAACATTACTGAGCCCACAATGTAATGGGAAACAGAAATGTGTATGTAAGCCATAATATTCTGTCAGTAGTTAATTATACACTCACAATCCAAATAATTGGGACATAATTTCATTCTTTGAGATATTGATAAATATTAAAATATAAAATTATATAAAATTAAAATTGTTACTATGGAGTATTTTTAGCCATGAAGTACATGTCCAAGGGTTCTACTGTAAAACAAAACAAAACAAAACTATTGAAGACGTATTATCAGAGTTAGAGCTTACCTAAAGTAAAGTGTTATCAAAACATGATGAAAGATTTAATTTTTAGGCTTTAAATTACTTTTTAGTACTAGGAAACATCAGTCACTTTTTTTTTTAAGATTTTATTTATTTTTAGAGAGAGGGGAAGGGAGGGAGAAAGAGAGGGAGAGAAACAGCAATGTATGGTTGCCTCTCACATGGCCCTCACTGGGGACCTGGTCTGCAACCCAGGCATGTGCCCTGACTGGGAATCGAACTAGGACCCTTTGGTTCCCAGCCCGTGCTCAATCCACTGAGCTACACCAGCCAGGGTACATCATCAGTCACTTTTGAAAAAATAACAGAAAATAACAGATACATAATTAATGGCTAAAATGCCAAAACACAGAAATTTTAGAATATTTTCAGGAGTCAAGTCTATTTTCAATTGAGCAAAATTAGTGTGTACTCTTGAACAAAGAATTTATTTGGCATAGTGAACTACTAGGTGTAGACTGTTAGAATAAGGAGCTCCAAAGAATTTCTCTGTAAACATATATACATCAAAGGGTCTCTCTCTCTCTCTTTTTCTGTCTCCATAAACACAAAGATGTTTATTAACTGTAATCTAAATATCTAGAACATGCAGAGGTCTGAAGATCTGTAATTATGTTGAAGCAAAAATTTTTTCCATGGACATTTTAGAACTAATGTCTGGAAGTCAATTAGCTAGTCTGACTGATCTTTCTACATTTTCTTTGCTACTTATCAATGTGTCATCTTAAAGAGAATGTCACCTCCTAAGTGCTGGTTATGAAAATAAATGGTATATAAAGAATGAAAGAACTGGTTATTTACTAGAAAATATCCATGTAAATGGCTTAAGTCTTGTATTTAACCAGTGTAAAACAGTTAATTCTAATTTTAACTATATTTTACTCCTTTCTTGGATTAAATTGTATAAAAATAGTTGCAAATTAAATCTATAAAAAGTGGCTTGATATGGTCTCATAAAATTTCAAGAAGTAAATATGACATAGAATACCCTGATGCGAAGAATCTCAAGCAGTCAGCACCTAATATGAGAGCACTGGGCCACTTCAGGGGCTGAAAATAGTGTTCAAATGTATTTTGACAATTTTGCTTAAATGTGGTTTTAATAGAGGGATATAAATATGCAACATCTAGAGTAGATGTAACTAGACCATGTTTTAGACCTGATCAAAAATCCATTAACTTTGATAGCTGTTTTTAATTTTATTTATTGTTTCAAGTTCAATGACTTGAGTTTAAGGAGTCAATATTCCAGTGAATATCTTTGCTCACAGTTGACATCCAATCACCAGAATATCCCAGAATTGAGATATAAGGCTACCAGGCTGGACCATTCATTAAGAGACATTTAGGTTTACTGAAGAAAGAGATCATAGAGTAAATAGGGAGGGAAGAAACATCTTACTGGTTGCTCTTCCAAGTGCTCTTCCCAGGAGGGAGAGACTGGTGGTGTGTTTCTAAAACCCCATTAAGGGGAGATAATGTGAGACAATGCTAGCTAGAGTGAAAGAGAGAAGCCAGAGATTTGGCAGGGCAAACAACAAAAAGAAATTTAATATGACCCCCAAGTTATCTGATACACATTTGAGTTTCAGGTTCTGAGAATAATAGGGACCCACTCCCACTTCCTCCAAGTCCTCTGGAGAAATGACAGAACTATGGGGGCTGATACACACAAAGCCTGTATTCTGAGTTGGCCAAGCTTCTAATTCTGGACAAGTCCTTTCCAGCTGAACTCAGCTAGAAAGGGCATAATTGCCTTTTCTCAAATTAATGATGTAAAGTTGACTTTGGACACTTGTAATAAAAAAAATGAAAGAAAGAAGAAAAAGGGTCATTTACTTGCATATCCTAAATATCATTCAAGCCCAAGACATTTTTGTGTGCCCCAAGATTATGTAACAGATGACAAAACACATTAATGAAATTCAATCAAACACAACTTTTGTGATTTGGGGCTTGATGTTCATTTATTTTAATTTTGACAAATTATATAATTAGTATTTCTTGCATTAGGGTATGGTGAAGGAAAATTCAAAACTGCTTACACTTTTATTGTCAATACTCTCCTTAATAGTAAAAAATACAATTACTTCTATAAAGCATTGCAGAGTTTCAGACAAGGAGAAAAATCTAATGGAGTTCAATCCCTGCCAATCAAATCCTAATTAGATGAGTTACTATCAGCCAATTCTTCCTTCCAAACACCAAACACTGTGATGTGTGCTATGCAGGGTCTGAAGTCAGACAACTGGCCAAAAGAAGTACTAGATTCAGATGCAAGAAAAAAAAATAAGGTTAATATGATTCTAAGAATAGCCTTAATCTTCAAGAGTTCAGGGTAGTAGGATTAATTTTGTTAAGGGATAAAATACTTAAGTTACAGCCAGAAATGATAAAAAATTAATCTCCATAAATGCCTCCCAGTTCAAGGTTATTAAATTAATATTCACAGACACCCGGTGTACCAAAGTTTATCTAAAGACATTTCATGAACTTTTGTGTTTGGAATTAAATGGATGATTTTCAGAGAAAACCTAACTGGAAAAGGAAAGACAAAATATAACAGCTAGTGACATCTATAGGTGCTATTGCCCAAATCCCAAAACATACTAATATTGTGCCCCTAAAACAAAGAGTGGCACAGATGGTATATTTACTATCTTATATGTTAACCTCTCACGAGGGTGACCAATTGTAGCAGATAAGCTTATCTACATATTTTTTAAATATAGGTTTATATTAATAAAATTAATATCAATCATATAAATTATAAAATATAAATACTATGTTTTTACTTTCTATAACTAATTCTAAAAAGACATTTTAAATGAGTTTCAAGTACAGTATGTGGATGTAAGTCTTGCATTTCCCAATCCTCCATGTGCCGTAAATCTTAAAGCAATAGACCCATGCGATGTCTAAAACCATAGATACAAACTGTCTAGTCGTGTTGCCAATAAGCCAGACAGCGTTTGAACTTAAAAAAAAAGAAGAGCTTTTTCAATTTTCATATAATACCTGCTTACTCCAAATATTAGATACTCAAAAGAGAGTATAAGCAAACTATGGGATTTAATATCTTATGCATTAGATAACTATTATGAATAAACTAATGATATATACAAAATGGGGCAAAATTAGAGTTACAATTGTTCTTAGTGAAAATAATACAATGATGAATAAATAATAACAAGAATACACTTTGTTTCACATTCTCACAACTGTAAACTTACTTTTGCCCCACCCTGTATACATGTAATAAAAATCTTTCATTCATTATACTCTTAGAATTTTATTTATATTATAATATGTAATTGATATTAGTAATCCTGAAGTTATGAAATAGATTACTTTTTTTAAGGTAATTTTCTTAAAGGAATCAAAGAGAAATCTTGCCATACTTATATATTCCTGCACAGTGATTTGCAGTAAGTATTTAATCTGGAGTATTACAAAAGTCTTTAACTCATCAATTACTCCATTAATTTTACGAATTTTGGAGTTATGTTCTCATATATGCCTAAGGGTTTTTAAGTATCCTCATCTTTTGTCCGTAGGGATGTTAAAATATAAATAATGACATGATGGGTCATTTAAATCCATAGGAATTGATATACACCAAAGAACAGGTTGGAAAATAAACTATGTACAGATCAGCAGTTCTTTCCATAAGTTTTGTTACATAAACTTTTATTTCTTAAAAATATTAGATTATTCTAGATACATATATAAAGGAAGAGAGTATATGTGAGAAAGGCTGTCTTATTTATATAATTCCAAGCTTCCTATTTCTAAAAGTGACTGTGTTCCTAGGTCAACAGAATTGATTAGAAGAGTCAGCTTGGCTGCCTCTTATGCATTGTTTAAACTAAAAGGCTTTGGGCTAACAATTCATTGAGCTATAGAGTTACATAAAGGCAAAGGACCTGGGACCTGTTCCCACTTGGATTAGATTATCATAGAAATGGTCAAGATAGTTTTACATTTGAATTCATATAATCACCAAAGCCTTAAAAATGTAGAGTCATCCTTAACACTTCATTCTACCCTCACATTCACTCAATACCAAAATCTTTTATTTTTACTTCTCAAATCTCTCAACCTGATCCATCTTCTCCCTTTTCATGGTTTTTGCCATCATGTAGTACTTGGCACTTTATTTCTTTAACCAGATAAATTGATCCCAAAGGTTATTTTCTAAAATATGAATTTGATCATTTAACTTTTCACCTTACAAGCCTTTAAAGGACTTTTTCTCATTGCTTACAGTATTATATCTTAAGTCCAACAAGCAGTTTTACAAGAATCTTGAGAGTCTGGCTCCTTAGTGTTTAAGCAACCGAATTCTGTTCAACTCTATCACGTTTTTAATTTAAGCGACAATGGAATTCTTGTAATCTGCCAGTCTGCATGCTTTTTCACCTTTCCTTGCCTCATTTTTTTTTTCTTCTGATTATTTTACCATATATAGCAGTGTTATTAAATTGTACTTTAAGACTGAATCAAAGGAGGACATCTCCTTTTGAAGCCTTACAGGGTCCCTAAAAATAGCATGAGTTATTTTCTACATTATCCCTTCACTGAAGCTTTTGACTAATAGTGTTTTGACCTTACACACTGAGTTACATTTGTTTACAGATTTTCTTAATGAACTGTGTTTATTCATTTAAACATGTATCTAGTTTATTTCCATGTCTTCAGTATATGCTAGACTGTAAACACCTAATAAATGTATAAACAGATTAGTTAATTTTAAAATATATTTATGGAGAATGAGTAGATCATATGTGACACAGAATGTACCTGTGATATTCTGAATATATGTAATGAGCACATATAAAAGCAAAGTGAATGGCTTTCAATTTCTCAAGACCTGGGAGATATTAATAATTTACTCTCTGTCTCTCTGTCTCTCTCTAATTCTGTTACACACACACACCCTACACACACTTTTATATTCATATTTCAGTTTAAATTACTCATAAAATAATCTTCAAAAATATTTAGGAGAAGCTTGTAAAATTTTTATGGATAAGGACAAATCAAACTCTTGTTTTTAAAATTGGAAAACAAGCAGAGTTTTCAGCTATATAAATTGGTTTACAAAGGCGTTGCTAAAGACCTAATGTACGCTGCAAATGTGCTGGTGCTGCGACCTGTGAAGACACAGTAGCTCCACTGACAGTGAGAAGTATGAACGATTTTCTTCTTTCCTTGCTGCCCGATGTTTTTTGATGAAAAAGTACTATCAACCTAGACTGTAGAATGTGACATTAAAATTTAATTCTATCCAATCAAATAGGCAGAGATCAAATGCTGACACTGGTGTTTACTGTGGAAAAAAATGGAACTTTCTGAAAACTTTTTAAACCATTGCAACAGACCAAAAGTATATGAGAGCCAAAAGGAAATATTTCCAACTTTAATATATTTCATCGATAAATATTTGTGTAAGTATACTGTAAAGCATAATTGAACAGTTTACTTGACATTTTTTACTGAAGCAAGCTTTTTATTTATCTATGTTTTATTTCAAAGTTTAACATTTCTGCTTTAATTAATACTTTAAATTCTGGCCAGTCTTTGACATTAGTACTTTTACTTTATTAGGTAATCCTATGATATATAAGATAATTTGGTTTACAATGGAATTCATGCTTATTGCCATTTTAATCTTATTTTGAAATTAACTGAGTACTTTCTTAAAAAATATAGCAGCATTCAGTATAATTTTATGAGTATGTCTGTAATGTTCTTTAATATAATGTGCACTTAGTAGATCAAATGAGAGGGGTCTTGTTTTATTTTCTACAAGTAATAAAAAATTAAAGTTACCTTAATTGCATCCCCAATGGAATAAAATGTCATATATATTTAAAGCTTAACTTGGACTGTGTGTTTTATAGTTAAAACTATCATATTGAATAAATAGGCTCTCTCTGTCTCTAATTTAAATTTACTGTTTAAGACAGTGACTTTCATTTTTCACCTCAAGTTACACATAAACTAATTACTAAAATTCTGCAGCACACCAAAAAATATATTTTTACCTGATCGGACAAAAATTAGGTATAATTTTGATTCATTCATAGTAGAAAGCTATTATGTCAGCTGTTTTCATATTTTATTTGATAATCTAAGGAAAAAAGGTCATTGCTTCTGACTAAATGCCAAGTATTGCACATTTTAAAAATTCTTGTGGCACACCAGTGTGCCATGGTACACTGGTTGAAAATCACTGGTTAAGAAATAAACTTTGTTTTTTAGGATTTACCATTACATTTTATATATTTGATATTGCTTTGTTTCTAAAATAATCTGTTATTCATATTAGTGTTTTAGATTTCTTCTGATAATCACTATAGGATTTCACTTATACGTACAATCTAAAAAATAAAATAAATGCACAAGCAGAAGAGAAACAAACTCATAGATAAAGAGAATAAACTGATGGCTCCTGATGGAAGGAGGGTAGGAGATTAAGTGAAATAGATGAAGGAATTAAGAAGTACAAGTTGGCAGTTACAATATAGTCACGAGGAAGTAAAGCACAGCTTTAGGGCACATAATCAATAATATTATAATAACTATTCATGGTTAGGACTAGACTTACAGAGGGATCACTTCATAAGTTGTATAAATGTCTACTCACTATGCTGTAAAACTGAAACTAATATAATGTTGAATGTCAACTATAATTGAAAAATAAAAATACATTTATAAAGAGGTTTTACACCTAAAAAATAATAATCTAAGCTTATCTTTTAAAAAGTAATGATTACATTTGACAGGTATTTTGAAAGACAAACTGCAATACAAATACTCACTATTGATGATATATTTTTACTTATTTACTTATGGGATGACAGAGAATACCATTTATTATAAGAGCATTAAACAGAGAAGAAAACATAATATATTATATTTAAAATCAATATAAAATCTGGAAATATGAAAATTTTAATTCTTTATGTTTTATTATGATATTTACTTAGTAAAGTTATATTATAGACTGATTTAATTTATTAATAGTATTTGGAAAACATGAAATCAAATGTTAACATAGTGGTTCAACTTGAATTGGAAATTAAATTGTAAAATGTGTAATTTAACAAACATCCTGAAGAAAATGGAAATTCTTTTGATTGTTTTAAAAGCATGAACATTGAAAAATATTTAGTGATTAACTATAAGGAATGTGATGATTCCTAGTATCATCAAAAAGCATTCTTATTATGAAATTAAGTTGAAAATAAATAAAGAAATATAATTTTACATGTGAATAGAAAAAATACCTACTAATTTGGTAAATAATTATATTATTTGGTATATATAATTATAAATTAAAATTATGTCATAATTATTAAAATAAGACTATGACAAAATAGGTTCATATTTATTTTATTTTTTATCATTATCAGTATATGGTTTATTTACATTTTTTTAAATATTTTATTTATTTATTTATTTTTAGACAGAAGGGAATGGAGAGAGGAAGAGATGGGAAGAAACATCAATGTGCGGTTGCATCTCACGTGTCCCCCTGGGAACCTGGCCCTCAACCCCTGCATGTGCCCTGATTGGGGATTGAACCAGTGACCCTTTTGTTTGCAACCTGCGCTCAATCCACTGATCTACACCAGCCAGGGCTATTTTTAAAATTTTTAAATTGTTATTCTGTCACAATTGTCCTGTTTTTTCCCCCCTTTGCCCTCCTCCACCCATCTCCCGCTCTCACAGTCAATCCCCACACTGTTGTCCATGTCTGTGGGTCATTCACATGTGTTCTTTAACTAGTCCCTTCCCCTTCTTTCCACCATTATCCTCCTCCCCTCACCCCTCTAGCCACTGTCAGTCTGTTCCATGTTTCCATGTCTCTGGTTCTGTTTTGCTTGTTAGTTTATTTTTGTTCATTATGTTCCTCTTGTAGGTGAGATCATATAGTATTTGTCTTTCACCGCCGGGCTTATTTCACTTACAATAATACTCTCCAGTTCCATCCACACTGATAGGAACAGTAGGAGTTCTTTTTTTCTGCTGCATAGTATTCTGTTGTATAAATGTACCACAAGTTTTTATCCACTCATTTACTGATGGGCACTGAGAGTGTTTCAAGCACTTGTTCATTATAAATAGTGCTGCTATGAACATTGGGGTGCATAAGTTTTTTGAACTGGTGCTTTGGGATTCTTAGGGTATATTCCCAGCAGTGGAATCACTGGGTCAAAAGGCAGTTCCATGGTTAGTTTCTTGAGGAAATTCCATACCGTTTTCCACCGTGGCTGTACCAGTCTGCCTTTCCACTAACAGTGCACTAGGGTTCCCTTTTCTCCACATTCTTTCCAGCACTTGTTGTTTGTTGATTTATTAATGATGGCCAGTCTGACCAGTGTGAGGTGATATCTCATTGTGATTTTACTTTAAATTGAGTCTCTTCATGTTTTGAATCAATGTGCTAAACTAGCAAATACAATTTTTATATAGTAGACCTAGTAAGGAAAGAGAACTGTTCTTATTTTCTTATTATCCTATCCCTTGCATACTTTATAAGGAAAAATAATGGAAACTATTTTTCTTTAAATGAATTTTTCCTATAATTCTTTTATTCTTGGTCAAAGGTTTATTTTTTAGAGGAGAGAGTAAAAATGAAGTAGCTGCTTCAGAATATTATATGGTCAATCTGTTTCTAAAATATAATCTCTGAATAATAGAAAGTCACCTGTTGTTAAAACTCAGACGTTTAGTTCCAATTTATAAAGCCATAATTTGCAGCCAACTTGATTGATGATTGCTAAAAATGGATAATGTAGAATCAATACCCTTACCTGTAATCTTCCTAAATAACCTACAATCTCTTGGCCTTCACTCCTCATTTTTCTATCCAAGAATATAAAGAAATAGAATCTATCTTTCTTCAAGTATGATACGAGGAGATTCAGTATGGCTTATTCTCTCATATGTTTCATTTAACAATATGTGATGGTTGCTGAGAACCTATAATTAAAAATTCATTCAATTTTACTGATTTTCTTGAATTTTTTAAGTTGGAAATACAGCAACATGAGGAATCAAACTTTAAGTTTACCAGTCTTTTAACATAATACATTTAATGGTATGAAACAATTATTTCTAAGTTCATGGAAGAAAGTGCAATAAAATGAAGTGAATGAGAAGGGCAAGAATGAAATACTTCAGGAATATGAAGGCAATGAACAAGGAGAGCTGGATATGGATGGAAATATCAGAGTGAAGGGACATTTGCAACTGTAGGCTGGAAAAGTTGTGGGGATAGAATGAGATTCTACCAAGTAACAGATGGAGACCAAGGAAAAAATTGCCTGAAACAGGATTTCACATATTACAAAGAAAAAAAGTATAACTGTGTCTGAGTACATTGTTTTATAAATCATGTGTTGTATTCTTTAATGATCTACATGGTACCAGAGAATAACAGTTATCTAAAATGTTTTTACTTATTTCTATAGACTTCTGCTGTGTGATTCTAATTTGGGTTTTATTGTAATTTCAACACAGTTTTTATGGTTTAATAAAACTTACACATATTAAAATGCTATTAAACTGTTACACATGGTTGATAATACTTATAGACTTCTGAAAGCAGCTATTATTAAACTGAACAAAGTCTTTAATATCTTTAATCTTTGCACCAGGATATAAACTCCAAAACAGATGCTTAATTTCATCTAGAAAACAGTCACACTATCTGGCTATATATTTCTTCTATTTTTACCATACTCATACATATCTATTGTATTTTGTATTTTATATAAAAAGTACTCTAATGAAAATAAAACAGCAGTGCATTGGATTCTAAAATGGACTTTTACACTGATCATGAATTTGCAGACAGTTGAAAGAGTGCAAGCCTCCTTAGACCCTTGCTTCTTCACCTATGCAATATGCAGATTATTGGAGGTGATTATTTAAATTAAAAAAATTCTGTGAGTCAATAAAAACATCCATTTGATTTTAGAAGTAGAAATGCAGTCAGAAGTTACTGTATTTTTCTGAACAAAATAATATTTTCCTTAATTTCAAGTCTATGAATTTTAAGTCAGGTTTAATTTATGAATGGCAAAGACTGAAAAATTTCATCAATTATCAAACATGATTTTTTCTTTATATTAAACATTCATATTGCCCTTTTGATACTTCTTCATTGGGCAGTATATATTACCTCAGTGAAAAATTAGAAATGCTAACACATAAATAACTAAAAATGAGTTTATGTGTTTGAAATGCCCTTTCACTTCTCCAGCAATGATCTATACTATGGTATATCATTAAAATGCCCATTGTACCCAAAGGAACCTATGTGTTCAACACAATTCCTATCAAAATGCCTATGTCAATGGATAAGAAAGCACGATCCACACATATGCTGCCTACAAGAGACCCACCTCAGGACAAAAGACTTACACAGACTGAAAGTGAAGGGCTGGAAACAAGTTTTCCAAGAGAACAGACAAGAAAAAAGAGCTGGGGTACCAATACTCATATCAGACAAAACAGACTTCCAAAAAAGGGCCATAAAGAGAGATCCAGAAGGAAACTTTAAAATACTCAAGGGAAGAATCCACCAAGAAGACATAAACATTGTAAATATATATGCACCCAATACAGGAGCACCCACATACATAAAGAAAATCTTGGAAGACTTCAAGAAAGATATTGATAGCAACACAATTATAGTAGGGGACTTCAACACCCCACTGTCAAAAATGGACAGATCTTCCAAACAAAATATCAGCAAAGATATTGTGGCATTGAACAATACTCTAGATGAAATGGACTTAACTGATATATAGAGAGCCTTTCACCCCGAAGAGCTAAATATACATTCTTTTCAAATGCACATGGAACATTTTCAAAAATAGACCACATGATAGGACACAAAACAAGCCTCAACAAATTCAAGAAAATTGAAATCATACTAAGTATTTTCTCTGACCACAAGGGACTGAAATTAGAAACCAACCCAAAGGAAAAAAAAACCAAAACACTCAAAAGCACGGAGACTGAATAGCATGCTATTAAACAATGTATGGGTCAAGGATGAGATTAGGGGAGAAATCAAAAAGTTCCTTGAAACAAATGAAAATGAACTGACAACAACCCAAAACTTATGGGACACAGCGAAGGCAGTCCTGAGAGGGAAGTTCATAGCAATACAGGCCTACCTAAAAAAAAAAAAAA
>PVJI01028279.1:0-16650 GCA_004026765.1 Micronycteris hirsuta
GTTTTTATAAAGTTCTCCAGCATGGAATATTTCCAAATGTGCGTTCTAAGTAATTACATTTATCAATTATTTGTGGCTTTTATGTTGAAGTAATAAAAAGCAAAACTGGAGAGCATTATGCTAAGTGAAATAAGTCAGGTGGTAAAAGACAAATACCATCTAATCTCACCTTTAGATGGAACCTAATCAACAAAATAAACGAGCAATCAAAATAGAACCAGAGACACTGAAATTAAGAACAATCTGACAGTAACAAGAGGGGAAGTGGGAGGTGATAGTGGGAGGGGGGAAGAACTATATTTTCAGGAACAACTATAAAGCACGCAGGGACAAAACCAAAGAGGGATAGGATCAGGGAATGGAGGTAGTGATGGCTGGGGTCGGGGTACTGGTGGGGAGGAAATGCAGACAACTGTACTTGAACAACAATAAAATTAAAAAGCAAAATAACTAAATAAACCCAGCAAAATTTTATAACAAATAAACATAAATATGTTGCTTTACTTTTTCATGACTTATACAAAATGTTTTTAAATGTTGCACTCTTGAGTCATTTTAGAAGCGGTTTGTCCTGAAACACCAATTCAAAAAAATATATGCATTCCAATGTTCATAACAACACAATTTACAATAGTCAAGTGCTAGATGCAACCTAAGCGCTCATCAGTAAATGGGTGGTTCAAAAACTATGGTACATTTACACAATGAAATACTATGCAGCAGAAAGAAAGAAGGAACATCTAACCTTCGCTGCAGCATGCATGGTCCTGGAGAGCATTATGCTAAGTGAAATAAGCCAGGCAATGAAAGACAAATCCCGTATGATCTCACCTATAAGTGGAACCTAATCAACAAAATAAACGAGCAAGCAAAATATAACCAGAGACATTGAAATAAAAAACAAATTGACAGTAATCAGAGGGGAGCAGAAAGGGGGTAATGGGGGAAAATGGGGGGTGTCATCAAGGAACGTGTATAAAGGACCCATGGACAAAGTCAAAGCGGGGTAGGATTGAGGGTGGGAGGTGGGGGTGGGTGGGGTGGGGGAGCCTGGTGGGGGGAGAATATACTTGAAAAGGCTCTTGGTATTTGCTCTTTTTCTCAAAGTAAAAATTGCATTTTCTTTAGATAAATTCTTTTTTATATAAACTTATACTAAATTTGTTGTTTTTGCTAGAAAAAATGCCTATGAAAAAACAAAGATTTAACTTCCCCTCTTTACTTAGGTCAGTGTAGTTATACATGAAATCTGTGAATAGTTTCTGGTTTTAAAATGGTTGTTCCTCTCTTTACGGGATGACCATTATTTCATCAGATTAAATTCAAAATATTTATTGCTATTAATATTTTCCTAATACACGTCACTTGTTTTTTAGTTAATCATACATATCACATTGTAAATTTGATTAAAAAATGGTTAATTTTAGCGTTGTCTGGAAAAGACATGGTCCTATTCAATAGATCTTAAACCGGTAATGTATATTGTTTCTAGCATATTACATTCTACCACCACCTGGGCAGTACAATTTTCTGGAGGGTTGAATCTCTTTTCGTTCTAAATGCCTTATTGATGAAATTAAGCATGTAAACATTTAAGAAGCTGAATTAAGAGGTTCATGAACAGAATAAACATTCTTTTAGTCAATCCCTTTAGATTTGTTGCAAGATGAAGCATAAAATCTAAAATGAGCATTTATAACTGCTGAACTTTTTGGCTTCAAATACAACCACATTGCAGGGATTCATATACATATTTACTGTCTAAATTTAGAATCGGAAGAAA
Source organism: Micronycteris hirsuta (assembly GCA_004026765.1). NCBI lineage: Eukaryota > Metazoa > Chordata > Mammalia > Chiroptera > Phyllostomidae > Micronycteris > Micronycteris hirsuta. The sequence goes on from PVJI01028279.1 coordinate 1,784, forward strand.
ACTAAAAGTTGATCTAGTTATGAAAATCAAAATACTTTATTTTACTTTTAATGTAACTAAGATTTTTAATGAGTTAGATTCTTGCCCAAGTTGACAAAAATATATAGTAACCATTTTATTTATACTTGAGTGTTTCAGACTGTATTGTAAACCAAGGTAATTTTCCGTAAAATATATCCATTAAACTTTATATAGATATTCCTTTTATACCGTATGCAGAAAGAATTGATTTAAATAAGAAAGGAATCTGAAATATTGATTATTTGTTTCAGAAAACTCTGAAACAGAGGATACAAAAGTTTTAAATGTACAAAATGATTATTTCAGATTTCAAAAGTCTGTTGATAATGAAGAGCCAAATCTCTGTAGGAATTATAAGGATCTGCCTATTTATGATAAAGGTATATTAAAATCTCCATAACAGTGGATTAACCTATTTCTCCTTTTAGTTCTCAGTTTTAGACTCATGTATTTTGATGCGTTATTAGGCATGTACATATTAATGCTTGTTATGATCCCTTGAAATGACCCCATTATCATTTCGTAATATCATCCTCTACAACAGATAAATTACTAATTGAGCAACGATTATAAATAAATAAATAAATAAAAATCCCCTTATGCTGAAGTCTCTTTGTGTGAAGTTAATATAGCTACTTCAATTTTCTTTGATTAGTATTAGTATGGTATAAGATTTTCCACCCATTTTCTTTTAACCTACATGTTTCTTTTATTGATATTTCCAGTATGTTTCCTGCAGATAAGAAGTTGTTGGGTTGTGTTTTTTGATCCATTCTGACACTCACTCATTTAATTGATGTATTTAGATCATTGACTTTTTTTTAATTTTTTAAAGATTTTATTTATTTATTTTTAGACAGAAGGGATGGAGAGAGAAAGAGATGGGAAGAAACATCAATGTGTGGTTGCCTCTCACGTGGCCTCCTTGGGGACCTGGCCTGCAACCCAGGTGTGTGCCCTGACTGGAAATCAAACCGGGACTCTCTGGTTCCCAGCCCGCGCTCAATCCACTGAGCTACGCCAGCCAGGGCTAGATCTTTGACTTTTAATGAGATTTATTAATATAGTTAAATTTGTGTCTACCAGATACATTACTTTTTTCTATGTGATGTTCTTGTTCTTTGTTCTATTTATCAGTTATACTACTCCCCCGATGCATTTTAGCTGTTGTTCATGAGTTTGCAATGTATAGTTGTAACTAATCCTAGCCTACTTTCAAATAACACTATATTGCTTCACAGTTAGTAAGAATACCTCATTATAACAAAATAAGCTCAATTCCTCCTGCCTTCTTTGAATCACTTTGACATTTTATATATACTTTTCTGCTATTATTTTGAGCTGTTATCTGTAATATGAATTAATAATAATAAAATAAAAGTTTTGGTTTCCTTTTACAAAATGTCCCTTTGTTTCTTTATGCAGATCTGAGTTTCTGACTTATCTTACTTTTCTCCTTTATGAAAACTTTAAAAAAAATTCTTGCAAGGAGAGTCTACTAGAGACTAATATTCTTAGTTTTTGTTTGTCTGAGAAAATCATTATTTCTCCTTTATTTTAAAAAGTATTTTAATTGATTTTAGAGAAAGAAAGGAAAGGAGGGAAGGCGAGAAAAAGAGATAGAGAGAGAGATTTGTCGTTCCATTTATTTATGCATTCATTAGTTGCTTCTGGTGCTCTGTCAAGAGATAGAATAGGTGACCTTGGCATAGTAGAATGGCACTCTAATCACTTAGCTACCCAGCTGGGTGTTTCTCCTTTACTTTGAAGGATAATTTCTCAAGATAGAGAATTCTTGGTTGGTGTTTTTTTTTTTTTTTTTTCTCTCTCAACATTTAAAATATTTCACTACACTCTTTTTGTGTTTCCATGGTTTCTGAAGCGAAGTCAAATGTGATTCTTATTTTTGTTCTGCTGTAGATAAAGTATTGTTTTTTTCCAGAAGACTTTTTATCTTTAATTTTCTTCAGTGTGAATATGACATTTCTAAGTTAAGTGTCTGACATTTGTTCCAATTGGTGTTTTGTGAGATTCCTAGAGAATAGAAATTAATTTAGAAAATTTATCAGTCATTATTACTTCAAATGTGTTTTTTTTTTCTGTTCCTTTCTGTCTTCTTTTTCTAGAGTTTCTGTTATTCATATATCTTTGAAGTTATCCCGCAGTCCTTGAATATTCTGTTTTCCTTTTTATTTTTGCTTAATCAGTTTCCTCTTCCCTTTTCATTTTTGGAAGTTTCTATGGAGATATGTCCTCAAGCTCAGAGATTCTATTTTCACTTGTGTTGGTCTACTAATAAGGTTGTCAAATGCATTCAAGTTCCTCTTTTCACCATATTTTCTATCTCTGTCATTTATTTTGTATCTTTTCTTAGGTTTTTCATCTTTCTGCTTACAAGTCCCATCTGTCCTGTCATGCTGTTCACTTTATCCATTAGAACACACAGCATGTCCATTGCAGTTGTTTTATATTTGCGGTCTGTTAATTCCAACATCTCGCTGCATTGTGTCTGGTTCTGATGTTTGCTTTATCTCGTCAAACTGTTTTTTTTTTTCTGTCTTTTATTATACCTTGTAGTTTTTTTCTTTCTTTTTGTATTAGACATAAGTTATTGGATAAAAATAATTGAGATAAGTAGGTTTTCAAAAATGATATTTTGGGTGGAGGGTGTGGAGTCTATAGTGGTATGATTAGGACTTAAGTTTCAGTCTACAAGTGAGCCTGTGCCTCTCAACGTCACAAGCAATTCTTTCTTTATCCTCCTCCCTTTGGTAGGACAGGATGGCTGGCAAGAGCTACAGTGGGTTATTTCCCTTCCTCCACATATGAAGCCACAGCAGGCTAGAGTTAGGTACTTTCCCTGCTGTGGAAGGCCAGTAGAGACTAAAGTTTGGGATGCTCTCAGTTCAGCTAGTCTCCGGAAAATCCCAATAGTTTATTTTTATTATTTAATCTTTATATACTTTTTTCCATTACCATTTAGTCCCCTTATACTCTAGTAAAAGAATTTTTCCAAAGACCACGACATTTTAAGAACTGAATACTGTCGTGTATTTAAAAAGTTATTTTTTTCTACCCTTGACGGAAGCATGAGAAAATGTGTCTCCAATATGCACTCTGAGAAAATAGTCCAAGATATATTCCAAATCATGAAAAGCATGACAACATGTCTCCCCCCAACCACTGTATCTTAGTTAATTTTTAGAAATTTAGCAAACATCCTCATGTCAAAAAGAAGAATCATCATCATCCAACTAACTGCATATAAACTTTTTGTATATTTTTACTAGATCAATAACTCAAAAGTATTTTAGCTGTATACCCCTATCAGTAAAATAAATCTTGAGGCATTGGCTCTCAATATGTTTACATTTATTTATGGATTCAAAATATATATATATTTCAACATATAATTTTTAACATTGTAGTGCACAGAGGGGAAAACAAAAACATGGAAAATATGATACAAAATGTGAGTGTGCACACACATACACATATATACATTTCTAACATATGATTCTTATACCATAAACACAATGAATTACACTGAAAATGCCCTAAGTTGAATGTTTCCACTTTTGAGATCATGCTTTCGATAATTATTTTAAGAACTTCAAGGAAACCCTTCATATCATTGGTGCATATAACCTTTTATGTCTCAAATTAAAAAAAAATGGATTTCATGAGATAAAAATGTTAGCTCAATTATGATCTTCAAACAATAGTTTCCATTTGCAATGAATATCATACAGATTATTAGAATCCAAAATACATGAGTTCTAAAAGAATTTCCAACAGGGTACCTTGACAAGATGGGTTTTATGTGATTTGTAGTCAACTGGAAAAATCTTGAGGAATCAAATTGCTCTCTGCAGAGAGTTTTTTTCTTTTCAACAGATAATAAATCCCAAAAGTTTCTACAAATTCCCTCTGTTATTACTTTTTTCCCCCTCTTATCCCAATGCCTCTGGAGTCTAAGATTGCTAGGGGAGAATATCAAGCACTGAAGCACACATTTCTTAAACTGCAAAATTTAGTTTAATGAAAACACCATATAAATATATGTATCTCACATACACACATATTTATATAAAACTAAAGAAAACACAACACTTATCCTTATATATTTATATTATGCATTTTAAAGAACTTGTAGTATTTTAGGCATTCAGGTATCAAGCTATATAATAAGGAACCCAATAAAACCAACAAAGATTTTTCATTATGTGAAAGCATCTGTTTCTTGATTTTCTAATAGTATCCCAATTAACATGTGGCCATTTTAAACGTATTCTTTATATATGACAATGTAAAATTTTCTTTACAAAGTGTCACTTAATAGTAGAAACTATTCCTGGGATGTGCAAACACTGCATAAATATGAGTTATTTTTGAAAACATCACCAGTATGACTTTTTGACAGACTGCCAGCTGAAAAATATAGTTCAAATGAAAGTAATTTACTTTTGAGACTGAATATATTTGAAATAGTGAGAAAAGCATAACGATAATTAATAATAATGTGAAAAAGTATGTAGCAACATTAAACATGGGCTGCCATGACTGGAGATGCAGGAATGTGTCAAAACTGTTTTCTGAGGTGTGGGGAAATTTAATAGAAAATAATGTCCACAGCAAGTGCAAGTAATCTGCTTCTGAGTTAACTATGCCAAAGGAGCAAGAATTATTAGAAAAACTATGAAGTTCTCTGCTAAGAGAATACTCTTACATACTAACTCAAAACATGCACAAATATAATGGTTTAACTAATCAAAGTTTTTAAAATTTTATCTTTACTGTATTTTTCTATTAAAATGTAATCCTCTTACACACTCCCCACTCCCACAATCATCACAGTATTGTCTATGTCAAAGTTTTTTTTTTTTTTTTAATTAAAATCTTTGAGTGAAGGTGCTTCTTACCTTAAGTATCTACATATAGAATAGCTTTGGCATTTTACCCCCCACCCAACAACTTTTCTCGTTGTTCTAGCATCTGTATTTTAATCCACTATAATGTTCATGTATTATGTACTTCCCTCATCATTATCATTTTCCTTGAACAACTGCAAAATCTTTCAGAGCTGCAGCCATATTTTAAATCAGAATTTCTGGTTTATTTGTCCTAAATTATAATGGTCTATAATAAATGGTCTCATGCAACTGACTAAATACATAAGTGAGAGAATGAATGAATGAACATTTTAGAATAGTCTCAAATTTGAATATTTATATATTTAAAATATTTTGCCATATGCAGATCTCTAAAGTAGATGCCAGCAACTGAGGGATATATCCACAAACTTGCAGAAAACACAGTAAAAACACACAGTTGTACCTGAAAGTCAGTATCAAATAAACACAGAAAAATAATAAATATTTGTCTTCTAACTGCACATCCTTACAGAGCAGAAATATTTTTTAAAATGACAATATTGCATGAAGTGTTAACTTATGTAGGGTGAGGGAAGTATGAATTTGGTAGAGAATGGAGCACTAGAGCTATCACTGAAACAGCAGTCTAATTTTATTTATTTTTTTGCATGCACTTGTCCAAATTACACCATTTATTGATCCTTTAAAAATTAATAAATATTCATAATTATGTACACAAAAAACTCTTTTTGAAAAATCTAATTTGATAATAATAGGTGTTTTATGCTCATTTTGTGTGGTACATAATTTTACAGATTTTTATTTTTACCTATATGCGCCTTTATATTTTAAGAATATATATATATATATACTTCCTTTTTTATCCAGACTATGTGATTTTCTCAAAAAATTTAAATATTAACCCCATATCAGTAGTAGCTCTTGAAACTAAACTAGCTCAAGTTATTAGCTGTAAGTGAAGTATTTGTAATACCCATCAAGTTATAGGAATCACTAGTTGTTTTATAATAAAATCATTTTGTCAATCATAGAATTTATGATGTTTAGATATTATTAGAAATCTTTTGTCATTTAAAGATTACCAAGATAGCATAACATATTTCAAAATTTCATTTACATATTTTGTTTTCATAATGATTTTTATTCATTTGAAGAAAGTCTTTCAATTATTTTGAGATTGTCTTCAACTTTAATTTCTGTATATTTATTGGGTTAGTTTTTACTAATCCTATTTACTAATTAATCAAATTTAGCCCCCTCCCTCAGTGTCTGTACCACCTCTAACATAAACCAACATTATATAAACATTAAACTTTTTTTTCTTGAAGTCTTCACATAGTTTTATTTGTTGATTGGTTGGTTTCAAGGAAAATGCTGCAATGTTTTGGTTTGTTTGTTATTGTAAAGTTCATTTAAATAATTGATTTAATAATTTATTTTTATGAGTTCATCTATTTTATCTTTAATTTGTGAATCATACTTAACATCATATTAAAGCTTTTATTGTTTATGGTACAGAACAAACATTGTGAACTACATGTTAATGTTACATACAATTGAAAATAATTATCCAGTTAATTTGTATATTTATATGTCAGAAAATCATGCAGAAAAACCTCTCTATGCAAAAGTTGTAATGTTTAAATAGTAGTAAGTAAAAGGAGAGTCTAACGTGTGATGATGGAAGATTTGACTTTGGGCGGTGGGCATACAGTGCAATATACGGATCGTGTATCATAGCATTGGACACCCGAAACTTATATTATCTCAGTAACCAATGCTCCCCAATAAACTTAAGTTTAAACTTCTGTTCTGTTAATTTAATTATTTATTTTTTTGAGAATTTTGCTAAATCCAGATGAGAAAGAAAATATTAGTTTATTATAGAATAAGTAAATAAAATTTTAGATGCCAGACAGCTCTACCAACAGTTGCAAAGTGATACCTCAACCACTTGTCTCATTATAATCACTACTATTCAAAACTTGTACCAATGTGTGGATGCAAAGCATGTTTATAAGTACGTGTTAAAATAAGATGACAAATAGATTATATCCATAATTCTATTATTTTTGGTGGGTAAATTCAAATAAACTGCAGAAAGAGAAAGAGAAGCCACATTTTAGAAATAATAGTAAATTTGCTCATGTTTTAATTTCAGATATTACAAATCCAGACTTCAAAGAGCTTGAGTAAATATTTTGTTTTGAAATAGTGATTTTATATATAGATACATATGTGTATTCTATACCGCTTACAAAAATAGGTTATTAAAAAATAATGCCAAACTTGTAAAATAATGCTAATCTCAATCTTATTAAAAATAATATTTTAATGATAATGTTTGTTTTTTTTTTAAGAAAGAGGGGCTAAAAGTGTTGGTGGATGAAGAAGTTTTACTTTCTATATACAATATCACAGAATATATTAAAATATATATTCATAATCTATACTTTTTATTATTCTACATATAATTATATATCTAAATTATAGATACTACTGTTATATTTACTTATGTACATGTACACATATTTCTAAATCTGTCCAACAGTTTTCTAAAATAGATTTTAAAGTTTTCTGCTTGAATGTTCAGATCAAAATTTAAATCCAAATCCCATTCTTTACATTGCAAAGCTATTGTTAATATTCATTTACATTATTCATGATTTTGTGTAAATTAGTATAATTAAAATGCAGTTTATCTTTAGTTTTTTGAAAAAATTCCATACTGTTTTCCACAGTGGTTGCACCAGTCTGCATTCCCACCGACAGTTTAGTAGGGTTCCCTTTTCTCCACAACCTTGCCAGCAGTACTTGTTTGTTGATTTATTAATGATGGTCATTCTGATCAGTGTGAAGTGGTATCTCATTGTGGTTTTAATTTGCTCAGGCACTGGATTTAAAATATTTAGTCACATAAATTCATTAATTATTGAAAATATCCTAGACACTTAAAATATGTTTATTATGTCTTTAATGTTGATAGAAACCTTATTTGAACACAAAGACATAACAATCATCTCAAAATATTTTCACCTTCAAAACTATAAGTGGAGCCCTGGCTGGTGTAGCTCAGTGGGTTGAGCATGGGCTGTGAACCAAAGGGTCACCAGTTCAATTCTCAGTCAGGGTGCATGCCTGGGTTTGCAGGCTAGGTTCCTAGGGGATCCATGTGAGATGCAACCACACATTGATGTTTCTCCCCATCTCTTTCTCCCTCCACTCCCTTCTGTCTAAAAAATAAATAAATAAAATCTTTAAAAAAAAAGTATAAGTGGAATTTCAGAGCATGGTAGATTATACACATATATCTACAAATTTAATCACATTATGCTCTTTAAAATTTTAATGCTATTTCATCTTTATAGGATCTGTAGTACTCAATCTGTTGTGTATACAAGAATCACTTGGAAAGACAGTTTAAATCACACATTTCTGGGTCCCAAATCTCAGTAATTTTAAGTTTTATTTAAAGTGGGTATAAGGAAAGGATATTTGTACAAGGTAATCACATGATTCTGAAAAAGGTGTTAAAAGAAAAGACAATCATAAGGGGTAGAATTTGTGCAGTTTTATATATTTTGAAAATTATTGACAGTTCAATCTTATTTTAAGGAAGTTGAGAGAATTATGGATTACTCATGACAAGCTATTTAAAAATATTTTATTTATTTATTTTTAGAGAGAGGAAGGGAGGGAGAAAGAGAGGGAGAGAAACATCAGATTCTCCCATGACTCAACTGGGGGCTTAGCCTTCAACTCAGGCGTGTGTCCTGACTGGAACTTGACCCTGCGATCTTTTGCTTTGCAGGTCCACACTCAATCCACTGAACCTCACCAGTCAGGACTATGGCAAGCTATTAAAAACATTCTCTGTAATTATTGTGAGAACTTTATCTTATACAGGTCTGAAAAAGTAAACCTATGACATTTATATGTATGAAAAATATAGCACTTCATTCTTTCTTTGTTATAAAATTATGGAGAAACTATTTACAATTAAATAACAAGACAGCTATAATCTTTGTGATGATTAGCTTGATAATATTACTATCTCCAGAATATTTCACATGTAATGTATGATTGAGTTGCCATATAAGAAAAAGGGTAAGGTAGATAAAGGGAGGGCAGGAGAGAAAGTCTAGGAAATTTGTGAGAAACATAAGAATACTAGTGGACTGTCCCCTACAATGAATGTTGGCAAAGATTCATTACATTAAGCAGCTTTAGATTATTAATATTGTTGAATATTTATTCCTTTAAATGTATGAGCTACCATTAATATTCTACTAAAAGAATAAATCATTTTGTGTTTGTAAAACCAGAATTAAAGCCACTCTTCTTTTTAAGCTGCAATTGACAGAAATATATTTCTGCCAAACTGGAAAAAATGTATGCTATAGCTTGAGAACCGATATAAAAATTGATTGTATGTATTTTTCAATCAAAAATCATGAATATCATGGTCAATAATGATGTAAAGCATGATGGTTAATTCTTGAGGATAGCCTTCATTGTGATTCTAGTTTTTACCGAGGAAGCATATAACTCGGGTTAAGACAATCAGTCATTGCTTTTCTTCTCATTCTTTCTTTACACTGGGAGTATCCTTTTATTCTAACATCAAACTTAATTTTGGATTAAAGAGTACAATTCATGATGTTTCACCTTTAAAAAACAATTTTAGGAATAAAATAGTCCTAGAATTGTTAATGGCATATCAAAGCTGAATAACTTAACTGGATGATTTTAAATGTTTGTGATCATAATTAATGTCATAAGCGTTCATTTGTGCTTTTAAATAAAAATATAGCATATACATGGATTTACTATAAATCTGTCTTCTATGAAAGAATAATTTATTACAATTAAAGTTAAAATTTTTGAGTACGTATGTGCTAATAATGTGCAAATAATCTTCTGGAGTAATCTAATTGAATGCAAAAACAACCTGTATCTTATCACCCCTATTTTACAGATGACACATTGACAAGTTTGCATATATAACTCAATCAAGATCAAACAGTAACAAATTGTGAAACATGATGATTCTTACTCTACTGTGTAATATCTGTCAGTGGTTATACAAGAAACACTGCTTCAATTCATCTAGTCTGTATTTTACAAACAATGGACATATATAAATAAAATGTGTAAATTTACATAAATGTTTGTGTTTTCTGTTTTTGGAGCCTGTGTATAAAACTAGTGAGTTAAAGTTGAACTATGTTATTCCTCAATTTTTGCAATGCTTATTTCTAAAAGCAAATACTGTTCTCTAGTGGTAGCTAACATTTCTGAAAATATGACTTTGTCCTTCTCATAAATAGCAAATAGTTGCATTTTCTGCCAATCATTTTTATCTTTGCAGAGTAAGCAAAAGGTGATATGGCTTATTGCAGAATAGGAGGGTCATCATGAAAATGAATTTCAATATCCCTTGAAACGTGTGAGCCATCAATTGTGAAGAAAAGCCTTGAGCAGGAACAATGAAATCATAAATTCTCTTGCAATCTGTGGTTTATATAAAAGAAAAAATAAAGAAAAATGTAACTATAGATTGCATGTGTCATCAATATTGCAATACATTCAACCCAAGATGAGGAAAAAATGTTTAAAGTGTTGATGAGAATATACATGCTAGTTTTATTAAAATTTATATTAAATATTTGAGGAAACAGATACCTAGGACATACATATTGTAAATGATATATAGTAGTGAAGTATAGCTGATAAATAATAGGAGATGGGAAAACAGAATTTAAAGTGAAAATAAAGTGTAGAAATTAATACAAATGATTGCCTAGTCTGCATTGAGAGTTATCCACTGTGACAATATTTGTTGTATTCAGTATAAAATAAGTTGCCTTGCTATTTAAAACTCTAAAATAATAACTATATCATACTCACCAATATCTTATTATTTCTGCAATGCCTTTACCCACCACTTAGAAAACCCATGGCTCAACAATAATTGGAAATTTTAGATGTGTGTGGTTTTCTCCTGAAGGCTTTAGAGGGTTCAAAACATTCAACAGTCCTCAGATACACTGGGAAAAAATATCTCAATTGATTTAGGAAACAGAAACTTATAAGCAATAAATAATATAAAGGTTAAAAAGTTACATTAAAATAAGCATCAATAGTTTGGATAATAACATGAGACAAACATATAAAAGAATTACTTGGGTAAATGAAAGCTCTGCATGTCAGCGTGTTAGAGCTATCATGGAGAACACAGCAACTGATTTGGTATCCTGACATAAGGAAGGTCAAAAAAGAATTGAGAAATGGAATAAAAAATCATATAAAAATGCCAGAAGCAAAATAGACCTTGTTAGCTGAAAGGTCAGGACTATGTGTGTGAAATCTTGGTTAACATTGTGTGTATTTAACCAAAGCAAATTAACATGTTGGTGTTAATCCAAGATTATGTGTAGATGTGTTTTTGTCTTAAAGAAAGCAACACTAACATATAATTAGTTTTGAATGGCAATTTGAGTGAAACACATTGTGTTAAACATAACTTTTCAAAGAGCTTGTGTGATCAGCTATTTTAGTAATTTTCTGTAAAAGTAATCGTAATATTGCTATTTTTAATCATACATCATTACCTTTAAATGATACAAATATAGATTATTACAAATTCTACACAGTTTGTTTGCATACAATTTCAGAATCATTAATAATTGCACATATTTTTTCCTAATGCAACTATTTGAATTAAAAAAAAAAGTACTTCAAATAGACAATCTTTTTATCAGGAAAAATAAATAAAAATAAATATTATAATCTGGCCCTTTATAAAATAAAGCAATATTTCATTATAGGTTGCTCTGTGATTTTACATTGAATTAATTAATCAAATTATTTTTAAAAGGCCACAGTTTAGAGAAATTTATCTGACAAAAAATTATCATGAGTTATTTAAAAAATTAACATGGAAAAAAATTAACATCGTAAAAATCAGATAGAAAATACAAATGTGAAGTATATTGCTTTATACTGATAGAGATAACACATCAGCTTTCACAATAAAAAATTATAAAATACATTTTAGGTTTTAAAAAACTTTGACACAAACCTGAAGTTGTTTGGAGTTAATCCATGAAGATAGTTGAAATAAAGTAATTATTTCTGTTTGAATATAGAAAACTTATGTAAACATATCAACTATTGCTTAAGATTTTTTTTAACCATGCATAAAATATGTATTAGGGATATACATGTTTACCTTTATGGTTTTAAACTGAAAAAGTATATATGTATGGTATATAAAAAGAGCAGAGTTATGGCCTGGCTGGTGTAGCTCAGTGGATTGAGTTCAGGCTGGGAACCAAAAGGTCCCGTTTCGATTCCCAGTTGGGGCACATGCCCGAGCTGCAGGCCAGGTCCCCAGTGAGAGCCATGTGAGAGGCAACCATACATTGCTCTTTCTTCCTCCCTTCTCCTCTCTCTAAAATAAATAAATAAAATCTTAAAAAAAGAGCAGAGATATGTGTGATGCAAATTATACATAAATTGAATATATATTTTTTTTATGTTCATTTAGGTGGCAAGCAAGCTCATTAAAAATGAAAACCCAATTGTGCTTTCCACTTTTGTAGTATATGGAACTCTAGCAGATTCTTAAAATTATTTTATCTCATTATTGTATCTAATTTTATCCAATCAGTTTATTTGATTTTAATATGATTTCAGGTTAGAAAAATAAAGTAAAATAACTTAAACAATGATGGAAGACTCCCAAACTCCTTTTATGATGCCAGCATCATCCTAATCCCAAAACCAGAAAAAGAAACAACAAAGAAAGAAAACTTCAGGCCAATATCACTGATGAACATTGACGCTAAAATCTTGAACAAAATATTAGCAAACTGCATCCAGCGATACATCAAAAAGATCATTCACCATGACCAAATGGGTTTCATCCCAGGGATGCAAGGATGGTACAACATTCGCAAAACAATAAACATAATACATCACATAAAAAAACGCAAAGACAAAAATCACATGATCATATCAATAGATGCAGAAAAAGTATTCGATAAGGTACAGCATCCATTTATGATAAAGACACTTAGCAAAGTGGGAATAGAGGGAACATTCCTCAATATAATAAAGGCCATATATGAGAAACCTACAGCCAACATTATACTCAATGGACAAAAACTAAAATCTTTCCGACTAAAGCTTCTCGATCTAATAATTGAATTTGGCAAAACAACAGGATATAAAATCAATATCCAGAAATCAAAGGCATTTTTGTATACCAACAGTGAAACAGCAGAAACAGAAATCAGGAAAAAAATTCCATTTGATATAGCAACAACAAAAATAAAATAAAATACCTGGGAATAAACCTAACCAAGGAGGTAAAAGACCTGTACTCAGAAAACTACACAACACTGAAGAGAGAAATCATGGAAGACACAAACAAATGGAAACATATACCATGCTTATGGATTGGAAGAATCAACATCATCAAAACGCCCATACTCCCCAAAGCAATTTAGAGATTCAATGCAATCCCTATCAAGGTACAAATGGCACATTTCACGGATATAGAACAAACACTTCAAAAATTTATATGGAACCATAAACGACCCCGAATATCAGCTGCAATTTTGAGAAAGAAGAGCAAAGCAGGAGGGATCACAATTCCTGATATCAAACTATATTACAAGGCTACTGTAATCAACACAGTTTGGTACTGGCATAAAAACAGACAGATAGACCAATGGAACAGAATAGAGAGCTCAGAAATAAACCCAAGTCTCTATGGGCAATCAATATTCGACAAAGGGAGCAGAAGCATAAAATGGAATAAGAATAGCCTCTTCAACAAATGGTGTTGGGAAATTTGGATGGCTACCTAAAAAAAAAATGAAACTAGGGCACCAACTTACACCATACACAAAAATAAATTCAAGGTGGATAAAAGACTTAAATGTAAGTCGTGATGCCGTAAAAGTTCTAGAGGAAAACATTGGTAGGAAAATCTCAGACATTCCATGCAGCAGCATCTTCAATGATATGTCCCCTAGAGCAAGGGACATAAAGGAAAGAATAAACAAATGGGACCTTATTAAAATAAAGAGCTTCTGTGGGGCTAAAGAAAATAGTATTAAAATAAAAAGAGAACCAACTGTATGGGAAAACATATTTTCCAATGATACCTCAGACAAGGGTCTGATCTCCAAAATATATAAAGACTCATACAACTCCACTCCAGGAAGACAAAAAATACCCAATTAAAAAATGGGCAAAAGACATGAACAGACACTTCTCAAAAAGGACATACAGAGGGCCCAGAGTCATATGTAAAGATGCTCAACATCATTAGCCATCAGAGAGATGCAAATTAAAACCACAATGATATATCACCTCACACCAGTCAGAAGGGCCATCATAAACAAAGCAACAAATAAATGTTGGAGGGGCTGTGGAGAAAAGGGAACCCTACTGCACTGTTGGTGGGAATGCAGACTGGTGCAGCCATTGTGGAAAACAGTATGGAACTTCCTCAGAAAAAGGAAAATGGAACTGCCTTTTGACCCAGCAATTCCACTACTGGGATTATTCCCTAAGAATCCTGAAAAAACAATTCAAAAGAACCTATGCACTCCAATGTTCATAGCAGCACAATTCACAATAGCCAAGTGCTGGAAAAAACCTAAGTGCCCATCTACAAATGAATGGATCAAGAAACTACGGTACATTTACACAATGGAATTCTACGCAGCAGAGAGGAAGAAGGAGCTTATACCCTTTGCAACAGCATGGATGGAAATGGAGAGCATTATGCTAAGTGAAGTAAGCCAGGAGGTGAGGGACAGATAACATATGATCTCACATTTGACTTGATCATAATCAACAAAAGCAGAAAGCAAGCAGAACATAACCAGAGACATTGAAATTCAGAACAGTCTAACAATAGCCACGGGTGGG